>CM060121.1:7719975-7777475 GCA_030522415.1 Channallabes apus
TCTCTTCAGCACTAGGGTTTTCGTTGGCTTTCATAAGTCCTTGGAGCCCATAAAGTCTTACAGCCATAACTTGGCCCCCTACACACACACACACACACACACGCGAACGCACCCACACACACCCACGAACGCACGCTGAAGCATGCGACACCACCAATGAGCTTATTTGAGTAGAGATGTTTTTGAGTTGCGTTGTTGTCTGCATTGTAGGTGTTTTTGTTTTTGCACGTGTTAACATATATGTTTGATCGTGTGTGTGTGTGTGTGTGTGTTTCTGTGCCAGAATGGAAAGATGATCCTGTGATGTATGAACTGTTGACAGGACACTTCTGACCATCAGGAAACCTGTAGTCCCAGTGTGCTCGCACACACACACACACACACACACGCACATGCAAACACACACACGCACTCGCACTCACACAGTTGGCTGGTGTACTGCTGTAATTTAACACAGAGACATGACCTGGACTGAAGCCTACAAAGAGTTTTCTGTCTAGTCCACCTACATACTGTGAGCGTATAAGTTCTACAGATTTGGTGAACACGGTAGCTGCTAACACAGCAGCTAGCTACTTTAAACGTTGGCATACGACTTATTACCCTATGGTAAGGGGTTGTGTTGATCCTAAACCTAACCCTAACACTGGACTGTGCCCGCTCTTTGGGCTTTGCCCCCTTTTACGGATGTTTACTCCCAATAGGAGACTTGCTGTGCCCCCACTTAAAGGGAAAGGCATCGCCCCGTATAAAGACTGTAAAGGCTTTGCTCCATGTCTTAGGGTCTTGCTTCCAGGTGTGGCTATGCTCCGTTTTAGGCCTGTGCTCCGTGTAACGAGAGGGTTAGTTTTATTTTTAAGGGTTGTCCTCTTAGGGCTGTACTTCTTGTGGGGTGTCTAATTGTGTGCCTTCTAAGGTGTCGGCTGCGTCCTTCCTATGGGGTCTTGTTAGGGCTGTGCGCCTTGTTGGGTCTCTGCCTAACCTGTAAATGTAAAACCAGTAATGCCTGTGCCCCCAGGAAATGGTGTACCCTGTGCCCTTTATTGAACTGTGCCTCCTCTTAGGTTCTGCCACTTACCCCCACTATGGCTGTGCATTCTTTAAGCGGGAGGTTGTGAACCTTCCTACGGCTGTGCCCCCTGTAAGGAGTGTCCTGTGTCTTCTATTAGGGCTGTGCCCCCTGTAAGGAGTGTCCTGTGTCTTCTATTAGGGCTGTGCCCCCTGTAAGGAGTGTCCTGTGTCTTCTATTAGGGCTGTGCCCCCTGTAAGGGCTGGGCTATGCCCCTTCCTAGGGCTGTATTCTCTGTAAGGAGTGAGTTGTGTCCTCTCTTGGAGTTGTGCCCCCTTCTAGCACGATCTGTGCTTCCTGTAAGGAGTGCGCTGTGCCCGCTCCTAAGCCTCTGCCTGATATTAGGGCAGTGCTCTCTATAAGGAGTGTTCTGTGGCCCCTCTGTTGGCTCTGCAACCCTCAACCGTGGTCTTGGAGAACCCCATGTCCTGCATATTTTAGTGTTCTCCCTGATCACACTCACTTCAATTTAGAAAAGACTGATTAGTTAAATCAGTGGTCAGAACTGACAAAACACTAAACTGTACAGGGCAGGAGGTCTTCCTGCTGCTTGTGTGCTACAGTTACACACCGACTTCAAAACTTGAATGGCCAAATGGTGTGACAGAAAGGAGAGACTGCACGTACATGTCTTACGTCTCTCTCGCTTTCTCTGAAGATTCAAGATTCAACCGTGCTTTATTGAATTTAATATTTGCATTGAAGCATTTGGCAGACGCCCTTATCCAGAGCGACTTACATTTTTATCTCATTATACATCTAAGCAGGTGAAGGTTAACTGCATTGCCCAACAGGGACAACTTGGTGGTGGTGGGATTTGAACCTGTGACTTTCCGAACCGTAGCCCTCTGACCTAAAATTAAAATTTTGTCACATATACAGTCATACACAGTATGATATACAGTGAAAAGCTTATACGACAGCCCTTGAGCTTAAAAATAAAAAGATTATCAATCAGAAAAAAATAAGAAATAAAATCTAGAAAAAATGTAGCTATAGAAAATATAGCTATAGATGATGAGAACAAAATAGAAAAAAAAATGTAGCTGTACAAATATTGAAACGTTAGTTGTGGAAATTGAAATTTAAATAGAAATGTTTGGGGAGTTTGCATGAATGTTTAGATGCAGTTTTCCATAAATGTGCAAAAATGAAATGGCAATTTCCTGGGTATGTGCAAATGTGCATGAATGTGCAGATGTGCAATGTCCATAAATTGTCCATATATGTCCAGGGTGTGTGCAAATGTCCATCAATGTGCCAAAATGGTTTAGTTCTGTGTGGTGTTCTAATTAAGAGTCCGTTTCGCCTGTCTACTGCCAAAGCTTGGACATAAGGCACAAGAAAAAACAGTATAGAAAGAGTAACAATAAATAAATGTATATAAAATAAGAGTACAAACTCTCTCTCTCACTCACACACACACACACACACACACACACACACACACACACACACACACACACACACACACACACACATATTACACTCTGGGATTGGTCAGCTGTCCTAACACCTCTACAACCCGCTTTATTAGCTGTGCTCATGTCATTTATGAAGCGGCATTTTTTCATATTTCTTGTGAACTCGTTTAATAGACATTTAATAATTCAGTAAAGAGGCAGTCAATGTCCAGAGCGATTAGCATCACTGCGGCAAAATTTTCCACATGCTTACACAAGCCAACGATTTCCTGAACAAACTGAGCACGTCTTGGCCGTAACTCTAAATTTAACTCTCAATCCTGTCCAGTTCTTCAAACCAAAGCTATGTTTTAAAAAATGCTCTCCTGATTTTCATATTGAGTTCATGGCTGGTTAGTGAGTGTTTGAAATCCACACACATTTTAAGGGCTTGTCCGAATTAGTAGAACTTACATCGTAGAAGTACTTTTAACAGTACTTGAGGACTAGTAGCTGAGGGACATATTATGCATAATGTAATTAGGTTTTTATCAATAAATCTTCATATTCAAGCTCTGTATACCTTATCATTATATACACAGTGCTGTAAAACCACTTGGCCACCCTAAATGCCACTTCTGCCAACCACTTCTCAAAGGCTTTATAGATGAACAGTCAGCACATAGTACTCGGCTGCTTGTAAGGCTAATGGGCTCATGGCTCCCAACCACCTGCACTTACCTTGATGGGGTGGTTGAGGTAAGTAGATTGGTATGGTCCACTAAAGGAAGTTTAATGTATGGCTGTGCCAGCATGGTAGCCTTGCCAGAATTTTGTGGCAAGTCTTATTATGAAAGAAAAGGTGAAATGGTCCGTCTATGTGCCATCTGGCACATCAGGCGACGGCTACACCTCACCCCAGAGATATATTCGTCGTTTCTGTGACAGTTACTTACGAGGTAGGGATGGCAGCTTAATGCCCGGTTGGATTTGAGCACTTCGGGGTCCAACAGTGGCAGCCCAGCGGTGTCTGGCCTCGGCCCGCTTGGTCAACTGTTCAACACCTTATCCACTGAGCTACCCCTACCCCACTCCAATTACATGAATTGCCAACCCTAACAGTCATGGAGGGGCCATCGAAAGGAAATTCAGTAACTACATCTAGAAATAGATGGGTGTCTAAGTGGCATCACAATCTATGGACATAACAAATTGCAAACTTTAGATGAGTAGTTTGATGCTGCTTTCACGCAAGGCATGATTGATTCTTACTGTGGATGGGCATGATTGCCCATCGTCCACTCCCTGCTGGCCAGCATTCACATTTTTATTAATATTTTGTGCTCTCCGATACAATAGGTGACAGTGTAAAAGTTTTGCAAACCACCTAAATGAAAACTATGTATAATAATATTGATATTTTGGAGAAACATGTCAACAGGGACCCTCTTGTGTGCCTACCTAGTTTATCAGCTACGGTAAACTGTAGCCAGATAGTGAATGCATCATAAGGAGACAAAATTGTACAAATCCGGACTCGAGGTGAAGACTGGGAGGAAGGGGAGAGCAGAGGAAGCTGTCTTGCACTGAGAATCAAGGTAAAGAAAAGTATCTGCTTAATACAGATGAGGTAGGAGGCATCAGAAGAGAAAAGATTATGCAGGATGACAAGACAATAAAGTGATGGTAAACCTGCCAAGATTGGGGAATTCACTACAACGCTAAACTGTGCCAGATCATTTTCCTTATCCAGAAGGAATGGAGTATACTTCCAAGCCTATTGACCCTTCACATTTGAGGCAATATACTCCATGTGCTTTTCAGTGTACTCCAAATATGGAACCTTGGAGCATATACCAAGTTGCTGTTCAATGTTACTAGAAAAAGGATGCTACTGGTGGCAGAATAATTGGTTCCTGAGGTCATCTCAGAAGATTTCAGCAGAGGAGTCCTGCCCTACCACTTTCAGTAGAGCTTAGCAACCATTAGTGACCTTCAGTGAAATCTGCAGGAATTTAGACAGGTAGTTATTGGTAGAGATGAAGTTTGTAAGCCATGTTTCCATGAAGTACTTCCACTACAAAAGTCGTGTCTAAAACAGGTCGTCTTGCTAAAACATACTGTATGCTTGCTTGAGGAAACCAGGGTGTGCTCCGCTTCAGATGAAAAACGTATATGATTCTGAAAAGACTAACTGAAGTCTGAAATGACTTGTTAGATTACTCATGATGTGTCCAAAAGCTTTCACATTAAAACTAATTATTTTTAAGTGCACGATGGGTATTCTCGACTATGCCTTACGGCAGCAAACTGGCAAACTTTCACATTATGTCACTGTTCACTAAATGTAGCACTGGGTTGGACACTGCTAGCGCTTGAATCTCAATAAGTAACTCTGGAATTTAAACAAGGATAGAGCTTTTCTGGGTTTTAAAGCACATTTGTAGATCCACGCTTGACACGCAGCATCGTGAACCTAACAGCATTTTAGGTGTGTATGTGAAAGGGACTGTGTGTGCATGTGCATGTGTTGTACTTCAGTCTGCAGACAGTGTCTGTGCTTTATCAGCCCAAATGGGTGCTGATGTGTGCTGATGGCTCTGTTAGCCGCCGTGTTTATAACTCCACGGAGCCACTTAAGAGCAGCGCAAGGTCCAAACCCCCCCGCCTTTTGCGCATTCTCGCTCTAATGGAACGACCTAGCTATTTTAACGGCTGCTAGCTGGCGCTAAGGACTAGGCACAGACTTCCCCTCCCTTTCACACTCTGCTCTCTCGCATTATGAGGTCCTTAGAGTTTTATAAAAGCCCCGTAGCCCTCACCATGAGCTTGGACCCCCATAACTCGACCCTTTCCCCCCGCATGTGTGTATGTGTGTATGTGTGCATGAGCATGTGTTTGGGTTAAACAGTGTCTGTGGCTGTTAACGGGGTTATGCGAAGTTTATTTACTCCATTTAAATGTTCCAGGCTGACACCGCCACAAAGAGCGCTCTCTGTGCGCTCGGCTCTCGCGCTGTGTGTTCTACAGTATGCAAGAGATTCATAAATTAATGAACATTTTCTTACAAGCTCATTTACATACGTTGAAGTTACGTACGGTTTTCTCGGCATGGCGAATGAACGTTGGCATGTGCGAGGGCTGCACTTTTGCTCACAAGTTCAACATGGTTTCATACCTTGTGCTTAAATCATTGCATTATTGAAACAGGTATGGAGTTTTTCTACCGTGCGTATATTGGAGGTTTTCCAGTATATGCAACGAATTCTGATGTGTAAACACTTGAAAAAGTTTCTAAGGCGGTATTTGCTTCCAGCTGCAAATTTTACGAACAAGAGTTCACATGAACATGTGTTTAAAAAAAAAAAAAAAAAAAAGGTATTTTAAAAAAAAAAATTTATTGTTCCACTATGAGGAAGTAGTTTTGAGTAATAAAATTTCAAAGCGTTTATTGTAGCACAATGATCTGGGCCAATAATCCAACCTTGATGCACACCAGCTATGTCAGCTAATATGCATGTGTTAGATTAAGTACACTTTTCTTTGTGTATATGTGAGAGAGAGTGAGAGAGAGAGAGAGAGAGACGCCACAACGGCGGTCATTAAAGTAAACATTTCCCGCTGAGAGGGACGAAGGGTAGCCATCACTCTTTTCTCCTCATAATCCGTCACGGATCCGTCTCTCGCTCTCACACACACACTCAGCTCAGACACTGACGATGATTCGTCACATTATCTTTTGCTCTCACGTGTAAACAGTTTATTTAGTGTTTGCTGGTTCTTCCTGCTACGCGGGCATGCTGACATCGGCTGAGCAGATCCAGACCTCCGGCAAGAGATCCACACGCACTGATAACCCCGAAACACTACATTAGTAAAACACACAAAAGACACACACCAGAGGACGCAGATCAGCAGTACAAGATCTCGACACACTGATAACCCCTCCGATCACAGCATTAACAACACGCACGGGATTAGCATTGCTCGTGTGTGGATACTGGAGACAGGACACACTGGTCTAGATTAGATTAGAGGAGAAAAATGATAATCAGTGCAGTAATATACACAAAGCCTAGAGGAGTTGAGCTTCGATCACGTTAGCTTTAATTCTTAACACTAATGCCCTTCCGTGACATTGTTATCTTCTACGCGCTCAGGTATTGGATGATATTCAGCGGTAGGAATGTTCTGATTTGATACGGTGTCCAAGATCTTAATTCAAGATCTTTATTGGTGCAGGTGAAGATGATAAGGAGGGCGAACCAGGAAGCTGATGGAAAATGCAACATTTTTTAACATTCAAACTTTTATTCAAAGTGAGGAGGTTTGTGGTTTAAGGACTTCACTATTCACAGTCTCAGTAGGTTTATATGAAGAGTTAAGTCAAGCTGTGGTTATAGCTCAAATAGGACATTTATTTGGAAGATTGTCCTTGTCAACAACAATAGGACACAATATACCACCTTTGAGCTTCTTAGTACAGTGGTACCACAGCATACAATTTTAATCAGTTCCAGGGGCGAGTACTTCACATCTTCTCTTAGGAAATAAGGAAAATTCAGATAATTTGCTTTTAACAACAAAAAAACATTAGAAAAGACATGTAAATGAAGTAATACATGGAACGAATAGAAATTAAATTAAAATTAAATTAACATTAATTTATGATTCCTCTTGGAACTGAAAGTGGCTCCTTTTTCTTTCTTCTTGCTGCTGTGCTTGATAATATTCTTGTGACCCCTTGGTGTTATGTCTTCACTTAATGTTGCTCAAAATACCAAAAAAAAAAAAAAAACATGAAAAACTCACTTTGCTTGGCTTTCCGCTGATGCAAACAAGTTTTGAACGGCTCCTGGACATCCGGTTTCAGCTCAGTTCAGTCGCTCTTGTGCTGAAAATACTTCTTAAATTTCTTAGAAAAAATTTCAGTTCTTAAAGTAAGGCCGGCGTTTGTATGCCAAGGTGCCGCTGTATTCCTGGTTATCTATTACGTCACAGAGCAAAACAGTCGACTAACACCTTAGCTAGTGGCATGATAACGTATCCAGCAATGAAAATGTGGACAACTATACAGCTCTGTAAATGTGACATGTGCTTCATGCTTTACGTTTTGTACAAATAAAAAGCATGCTATGCTTTCGTGGTTTTGATGTTATCTGAAGGCAGTGGACACCGCTGTATCGTTAGCGGGAACTGTATGCATGTGAGCATGCGCAGAACACTTGGGCCAATTTCTGTGTCCAATTGTTATACAGTACATGCAAGGAATAGCATGACTTCCAAAAACATTAACTGGGTGTTCTAGTCTGAGTTAATTAGTAAAAACTTATTTTTAGTATGATTTCAGTAGGAAAAACCTGTGTACATTTATTTTTAAAAGTCTGGCTTTTAGTCTGGCTAACAGTGTGTCATGTTAAACATATTTATTGTCCATGTTTTGTTAAAGGCCTGAGGTAAAGCTGTTCCTTTAAGAAATCTGACATTTATTTATTTTTGATGAAGGCCTTACTTTTACAATTTCCACTATGGATCGCTATTAATTCATGGGCCTTAAGGTAAGATCGTTTTTACCAGGTTGTGTTGTGCCCTATAGTGATGATTGTCTTGCCAGCATAGGCAACGTATTTATTGAAATTTTTGCGGAGCTACAGCTTTGTATGACGCGGCGCGGTGGTGTAGTGGTTAGCACTGTCGCCTTGCACCGCCAGGGTCTGGGTTTGATTCCCCGGCCAGGCTCGATTCCCGTCTCTGTGTGCATGGAGTTTGCATGTTCTCCCAGTGCTTGGTGGGTTTCCTCCGGGTACTCCGGTTTCCTCCCACAGTCCAAAGATATGCAGGTTAAGCTAATTGGCGTTCCCAAATTGCCCGTAGTGTGTGATTGGGTGTGTGCCCTGCGATGGATTGGCACCCTGTCCAGGGTGTACCCCGCCTAGTGCCCGAAGTCTCCTGGGATAGGCTCCAGGTCCCCCACGACCCTGAACACAGGATTAAGCGGTATAGAAAATGAATGAATGAAGAGCTTTGTATGACCATTGGTCCACTGTATGTTTCTGTAAATTTGCCAAAAATCACTAAACAAAAAACATTGACTTAAAGGTGTCTAAACTTTTTGAATAGTACTGTACATATACATACATATACACCGATCAACCCTAACATTATGGCCACCCACTTAATACTGAGTAGGTCCCCTCTTTTCTCACCAAAACAGTGATGCACTGTGTGTTCTGACACCTTTCTATGGGAACCAGCATTAACATTTTTTAGCAATTGGAGTTACAGTAGCTCTTCTATTTGATCTGACTATACTGACCAGCCTTTGTTCCCCACGTGCATCAGTGAGCCCTGGCCACCCATGACTCACTGGTTTTCCTTCTTTGGAACACTTTTGGTAGGTCCTGACCACTGCAGACCAGGAACATCCCACAGGAGCTACAAGTTTTGCATTTGACCCTGACCCAGCCGTCAAGGTATCACAACGTTGGCCCTTGTCAAAGTCGCTCAAATCTTATGTTTGCCCATTTTTTTCTACTTCCAACACATCAACTTCAGTAACTCTGTGGATGTTCCCAGTCTGCAGTGGTCAGGTCCTAGCAAAACGTGGTCCAAGGCAGGGAGACCAGTGAACTGGTGACAGGATCATGGGTTGCCAAGGCTCGCTGATGTACTGATGCACAACGAAAAAAAACCCCAAGATGTTTATGAAAAACATGATATTATACTTAAAAAGTTCATACGTAGCCTTTATTGTTAATAATAGGAAAGATGTAGTTTTGGTATAACTTTTTACATATATTTTCCACCTTTCAACTGTTAGAATTGGCAAATTGAAGAATGAAAGACTTTCGTTGGTGCAGTTATCGGAAAAAATGATCAACTTCACCTCGTTGATGATTATTTTCCTATAACAGAACTCAACCAAATGTTTGAATTCTTTCATATTTATACAACACACAATTCAATATACTGTGTCCTTTTTCCTCAAGTACGGTTTTTGGACATACCGTGGACCATTATGACACTATGTGTGTGTGTGTGTGTGTTAACCATATTCTCTGAGTGACGGTCAAGTCCAGAGCAGATAAACAGCCAGTCCTCCTGCTACAGGAAATCTATACGTACGACAACCCGAGTGCGAGGTTCGCAGTCCCTATTTTTGGTAACAATAGCTTTTATAAAAATATTTCTCCAGCGAAACGCATTAGCGTGTTTGTTATCGATAATGAACGAACCATGTCGGGGGTGAGTTTCCCCATAACCACTGACATATTGTGAAGCTTTTCATTTTACATGCAAACTCTGCAAACCCTGTCATATGGAAGGGTGTGTGTGTGTGTGAGAGAGAGAGAGAAGTGGGTTACTGTTTAAAACCTTGTTCTTATAGAATTTGACAAATTTGAAAGTTTAGAATCAAACTAATCTGTGTGAGCTTTGGTTTCAGTGTTGAGATTTTTGAAATACAGCATCGTTATGATTGTATTAACGAGTGTACGGTATGTTTTGTGTGTGATTTGGATGTTGTGTGTGTGTGTGTGCGTGTGTGTGTATATGCGCTCGCACATATGCATGGTTGATTGATATGTATGTAGAAATAAGAGGATCTAATGGATCTAGGGGATTAGGTGTGTTTAGTGCTGGTAGCAGATACAGGGCCTGCTCTGCTCCACGCGTCCATTAATCACGTACACACACTCGTACAAACACACATACACAGACACTCACACTTACGTTTAAGTGTTTATACATACATAGACACATAGGCTAGTTTTGTGTGTTTTGAGTTGTGTCGCTGATTGTCTCTAAGTGCTTTATATATGTTTTACGGCTATGAAAGTATAGATATCTCTCTCTCTCTCACACACACACACACACACACACACACACACTCTCTCTCTCTCTCTCTCTCTCTCACACACACACTGGGTGAAGATAAAAAGCTTTTATAGAAATGTAGAAGAAAGCTATAGGGAAATGCTATACCCTACTGTAGGTACACACACACACACACACACACACACACACACACACACACACACACACACACTGAAGTCCAGTATATACTGGGTGTGTCTGTTACTGACACCAAAAGGATGAACAAGAGAATCTTTACTTTCAGCTCGGTGACCTCTTCCTGACCTCGGTGTGTGCCGACCCGGCTGTGACCCTGTGTGTGTGTGTTTGTGTGTGTGCGCGCACACACTCGGGGCTATAGAGTACAGTGTTGTATAGGATAATACTGTGTAACTGTAGCTGTAGCCTTCAGGTGTGTGGGTTTTATGTATTTCTGACAGCTTCTGTTGTGTTCTTTAGCCCACGCACTCACACACACACACACACACACTCACACACACACACACACACACACATACACACACACACACACACTGCTGTTCAGTGTTTCTTTTAATTATGATGCAGTAAGAAATGCAACTGGTTTCCTCTGTGTGTGTGTGTGTGTGTGTGTGTGTGTGTGTGTGTGTGTGTGTGTGTGTGTGTGTGTAGTTGATCTGGAGCACATGAGGACAGTAAAACTGGATAAACACCAGCGTTTCTGTCAGGAGAACGGCATAATCAGCCAATTCGTATCAGCCAAGACTGGAGACTCGGTCAGTAACTCTCTCACATGCACGCGTGCGCACACACACACACACACACACACACACACACACACACACACACACACCATGTCTCTCAAACACTGATGTATGTATGTTGAATCTAAAAGTAGTACTGTTCTTATGACTTCTTTTTCTCCCTCTGTGTGTGTGTGTGTGTGCGTGCGTGTGTGCGTGTGCATGCGTGCGTGTGTGTGTGCGTGCACATGCCCGCACAGGTTTTTCTCTGTTTTCAGAGAGTGGCAGCAGAGATTCTGGGAATAAAACTGAATAAAGCAGAAATAGAACAGTCTCAGGTAAGTGCATGTGTGTGTGTGCGTGTGTGTGTGTGTGTGTAACAGATTGAACACCGTAGGGTTAGTGTGGGAGGAATCTGATTTATTAAGTTTATCTAGCGGTTACGAACTCTCATTAACAGTTGTCAGGATTAGAGAGGTCAACATGGGGTCATGACCTTTGAGCAGACATGTCTACATCATTCTAACTGTTTGTGTTTGTGTGTGTGTGTGTGCACGCACATCCTTTATACATCTTGTGTTGTCCAGACTTTTTCTCATGTCTTTGTTTTTCATCCCCTTGTTTGTCGCTCCTTTTTTTCCATTTCCATTTGTGTGTTTGTGTGTACATGTGCGTATGTATATACAGTGGTGTGAAAAACTATTTGCCCCCTTCCTGATTTCTTATTCTTTTGCATGTTTGTCACACTTAAATGTTTCTGCTCATCAAAAACCGTTAACTATTAGTCAAAGATAACATAATTGAACACAAAATGCAGTTTTTAAATGAAGGTTTACGTTATTAAGGGAGAAAAAAAACTCCAAATCTACATGGCCCTGTGTGAAAAAGTGATTGCCCCCCTTGTTAAAAAATAACTTAACTGTGGTTTATCACACCTGAGTTCAATTTCTGTAGTCACCCCCAGGCCTGATTACTGCCACACCTGTTTCAATCAAGAAATCACTTAAATAGGAGCTACCTGACACAGAGAAGTAGACCAAAAGCACCTCAAATGCAAGACATCATGCCAAGATCCAAAGAAATTCAGGAACAAATGACAACAAAAGTAATTGAGATCTATCAGTCTGGTAAAGGTTATAAAGCCATTTCTAAAGCTTTGGGACTCCAGCGAACCACAGTGAGAGCCTTTATCCACAAATGGCAAAAACATGGAACAGTGGTGATCCTTCCCAGGAGTGGCCGGCCGACCAAAATTACCCCAAGAGCGCAGAGACGACTCATCCGAGAGGCCACAAAAGACCCAAGGATAACATCTAAAGAACTGCAGGCTTCACTTGCCTCAATTAAGGTCAGTGTTCACGACTCCACCATAAGAAAGAGACTGGGCAAAAACGGCCTGCATGGCAGATTTCCAAGGCGCAAACACTTTTACGCAAAAAGAACATTAAGGCTCATCTCAATTTTGCTAAAAAACATCTCAATGATTGCCAAGACTTTTGGGAAAATACCTTGTGGACCGACGAGACAAAAGTTGAACTTTTTGGAAGGTGCGTGTCCCGTTACATCTGGCGTAAAAGTAACACAGCATTTCAGAAAAAGAACATCATACCAACAGTAAAATATGGTGGTGGTAGTGTGATGGTCTGGGGTTGTTTTGCTGCTTCAGGACCTGGAAGGCTTGCTGTGATAGATGGAACCATGAATTCTACTGTCTACCAAAAAATCCTGAAGGAGAATGTCCGGCCATCTGTTCGTCAACTCAAGCTGAAGCGATCTTGGGTGCTGCAGCAGGACAATGACCCAAAACACACCAGCAAATCCACCTCTGAATGGCTGAAGAAAAACAAAATGAAGACTTTGGAGTGGCCTAGTCAAAGTCCTGACCTGAATCCTATTGAGATGTTGTGGCATGACCTTAAAAAGGCGGTTCATGCTAGAAAACCCTCAAATAAAGCTGAATTACAACAATTCTGCAAAGATGAGTGGGCCAAAATTCCTCCAGAGCGCTGTAAAAGACTCGTTGCAAGTTATCGCAAATGCTTGATTGCAGTTATTGCTGCTAAGGGTGGCCCAACCAGTTATTAGGTTCAGGGGGCAATTACTTTTTCACACAGGGCCATGTAGGTTTGGATTTTTTTTCTCCCTAAATAATAAAACCCCTCATTTAAAAACTGCATTTTGTGTTTACTTGTGTTACCTTTGACTAATAGTTAAATGTGTTTGATGATCAGAAACATTTTGTGTGACAAACATGCAAAAGAATAAGAAATCAGGAGGGGGGCAAATAGTTTTTCACACCACTGTATGTGTGTGTGTATGTGTGTGTAGCGGATTGTTCGAGCTGAGCTGGTGGATTATTCTCAGGATGAGGCACCAGTTGATCATGGGACCAGTCAGAGCAAGATCTGCTCTGTTCAATAACACAACAGTATGTTGTGTGTGTGTGTGTGTGTGATTGTGTGTGTGTGTGTGTGTGTGTGTGTGCGTGTGTTTCTATTTGTCTAGATGTATTCAGCATAACGTCACACACTCTGCATGCACAATACATAACTCCTGAGTTGGGGTTCAGCTCAGGTTCAGAACAGAACAGTTAAAATCCCTGCAAGTATTTACAAATTTAATCCAGCAAAAATCTCAAGATTGGTGACCTGACAAATTTTTTAATCGTCAGAGACCCATAATTCAGTGCGATAAAAGTTCAGCCTAATGAGAGTTCATAAGGCAGCTCTGTTGGCCTAAGTTATACACACACACAAGCTTGTGCATATGGCTCGTGGGGACCTCGCATTAACATAATCACTGTATGTGTCAACTCAATGTTATGCTTAAATCTAACCCCATCCTTAACCTCAGTAACTATTTCAATATGTTTTTTTAATTGAAAATGTCCGCTTTTAAAAAAACAAAACAAACAATGAAAAAAGACACCAGTTTTTTCAACAATTGGTTGCTTTTGATTGATTGGTTCCCACAAGGTCAAAACTGGTACACATTCCCATATTTGTGGGGACTTTTGGTTCATTTCAAACTCCCAACAAAACCAAAACCGCCAGCACGCGCGCGCGCACGCACACACACACACACACACACACACACACACACACACACACACACACACACACACACACGATACATATAGATATGTAAGCATATTTCGACTGTGTACATGTATGTGAATTTCATGGTAATAATATTTATTATAATTAATTATATTATTGTTACTTAGGATATTATGTAATCAGGCAATAAATCAGGTTCTCTTTCTCTGCTACAAAATTGTAAAATGTGCAATTGAGATTTGGAGAGCTCTGTAGCTACAGTAAATATGGAAAAATGTACATCAGGTCCCCATTTCCCTTATTACGGTCATGGGGTAAAAATGTGTGCTTTTATTAATATTGGATTAGATTTAGCCGTAATATCATTGTTAATTTTTTCTTGTGTGTGTGTGTGTGCGCATGCACAGAGGGTGGTGAAGGCTGACATAGTAAACTACAGTCAGGAATCGGTGGCTCGGACAGTCAACGCTCCACGCAGCTCCATGTGTGTTGTACAGTGATGAACACAACACCATATTTTCTCTGTTTATTACGAAACTTCAACCAGCTAGGAGTACCCACACATTCTGTCACACACCTCGACATCCACTATATTTACAATCGGATACATGTGCTTGTGTGTGTGTGTGTGTGTGTGTGAGAGAGAGAGAGTAAGTGTGTAGATCAACAGCGGTACATTCCAGCGTTCTTCATTTGTAAAACCAGGTTTTCAATATGTATATGCTATAATAATAAAAGTGTTTAGGGAATGTAAAGGGGTGTGCGTGCACGTGTGAAACTGAACCACACTACGCATTTACACATACTTTATTTTGCCAATTTAAAGGGATATATGAGTAGATTCTTACACTTTTTCATCAAATAAGGAGTGTGTGAGGTGAAAACACTGGCTGTCTCAAATGCAAGTGTTTGATTCTTATTAGAATCCACTCTCACATGTTTGGGTTACTTTGCAAAAGTATTAAAGCCTTCCAGCTGGCTATTTGTGGTTAGAGGATGATTTATGACCTCCAGTTGTGTAACAGGGAAGAAGTTAATACTTTCACATAATGAAAGAAATGGCACTAATGATGAGGTGAGAACTCTGAAGTTGGCCTGAATACATTGACAGCTATGAAAGCAAGCAGCTTGCTAAACATGGGAAACGAAATAGTACAATCTGAAGAGCTGAACTGCAGTACACTATTGATGACGAGGTAATTAGTAAAGAATTATGTCAGCAAATCATGGATTTCTAAAAATAAGTTTTTTTTTTTTTTAAAGCACACACATGTACGTTAACTATTACGTTAAACATTCATATGAATCTTGCAGTTGGAAACAAAGTCATTTCTTGATTTTAACACCACCACACTCAAACAACACATATTGTATAAAGCACATGGACCACCAGTCACCAAGGCTAACCATGATCATATGAAGAAGCTAACCTAAGCACCCTGTCCAGGTGTACCCCGCTTCATGCCCCAAATCTTCTGGGATAGGCTTCAGGCCCCCCGCGACCCTGAATACAGGATAAATCGGTATAGACGGTGAGTGAGTGAGTAAAACCTATAGAAAGGTTCACAGATCATTTATCATTGATCTTTTTGTTTTGAACTTTTTTTTGTTAATTAAAATTGTTTAAAACGAAATATGTAAGTATGTCTATTTTAATCACTGGCATTTCATTTCAGTTCCAAACTTTAAAGGCCACAATTCACTATTTCTGTCACACATCATTTATATTGTCCACAAATCTCTTTTTTGTATATTACATATATCTATATATAACAATATCTCTACATTTAGGACTCAATTACTACTAATCTATAAGAAATGTCCAGCAATTCACTGCATTTATTTTTATAAACTGTAAAAGTTTTAAGAGTTTTAAAAGTTAGTTTTCTATTAATCTACAAACGTAACAATTTTCACTTTTACTTACAACCTTTATAGCATTCACCTAATTTTCAAAAATTTTTGTTGTTCATTTTATATACAACACTGTATCTATCAACTATGGACATTTCCAAACTCACCTAAAAAAAAGTCAGCCTTGTACACACAGTTTTAAACAATTTCTTTGTAATAGTTTTTATGTTGCTTTATACAGATCAAATGCTGTAATTATAATGCTGTTTACGTCAAATTCTATGTCTTGTGTTACATATATATAAAATGTTATCAAATTGCGGTGACTTTTGCCCTATGTTGAAAATATGCTGTATATTAAAAGTCAAGTATGTTGTTTTGTGTGTGATATTAAAGCGTTAAATCACATCGCCTTGCTTGATTTTCCTTTCTATCCTTCGGAAATATGACACGTACCTTTCGCTACCCAAAATGACGTTTTATTGCCATAACAGATTGGAGTCATGTGGTCATGGTGAGTGTCCAATGTTAATATGATTAAAGTATGATGTGTGTAATAGCGTGTAATGTAATCCGGACTGTTCGGCTCATCAGATTCAGATGGGGCCTGAAAAATGATTTTATTAATAGAAATTAAAACAAGGAAGACTTAAACTGAGATGGGAAGTTGAATCTTATAGTTTTTTTTTCTTTTATATATAAATATTGCAATTATCTTTTAAATTTTTGTGTCCAGGAAAAGGAAAACAGCCTTCCAAGATTCAAAAAGTCTTTACAGGATATAATATACTTTAGCTGGCGACTTTATAATGTACACCTACGTCATAGTTTCCTTTAGTGGCCATTTTTATAAAATCACCAAGTATGTGTGGTTTATATTTCTAAGTTAATGAGTGTAATCTGATTACAGAGTAAATGTTGGCTGACATATAAAGTCATAAAATATGACCACTAAATAATTTTAATTTGTTAATTATTAAATGCAGATGTGTCTAGTACAACAACTTTATTATATATAGTTTAAATCGGTTACGTTTTGTTTGATATTTGATATTTATTTTTTATATTTTCATATTTATAAAAGTTAAAAGCTAAAGCTACATTTACTTAAACAGATTTTAAAAAATATTTACGTAAATGTGTAAAAATACAAACATACTTTTTTTGGTTAAAATTTTTTTTTTTTTCCTGACGCTTGTAATTTGTAAAAACCAAATGATTATCCTGATTATGGGTTAAGGTTACTACATGATCAGGTTCTACTAGAACCTTTCCACAACAACTTCTTATTTATAGTGACTAATATCATCTAGCTAGACAAGTAAATGAGTTTTAATAAAGCCTTCAATCTTGTACAGATCGTTTAGACTGCATGAAACACTTTAAACTAAAACGTAATACTGCAGTCAAGTCCGGTACCACCAGGGCTAATATGGAGCTGAGTTATTTCAGCAGGGTGTTTGCTGAAATTTGCAGATTGAGCAGGTTTGCTAGGCCGCTAATAGCTGTTTTACCCCTCTCTACCTAGAGATTTTTTTCCCAAAAGCAAAATAAGGCATTATTTTAGCTTGTTTAGTGATGTAAAAGTTAAAAGGCTAAGTTATCTCTAGTAGCCTGTCTTTTTTAAGAGCTTAAAAAGGGTGGGTTTGCTGTAAACAGTTAGCCATTAGCAGCTAACCACAAACAACAACACTAACTTTCGTGTTGGTATGAGTGTTAATTTGTGTTTACATCCTCAATTTTATGCTGTTTAGTCATATTTCAGTTAGAATGTGGCTGATGTATATACAGTACATAAATTTATATGGGTGAAAAAAGGTAACAAAATTAGTGCCAAGGGAACTAAATTCAGATGTCACATCTGCTTCAGGGTCTGGCTTGATGGTAACAGGTTGTGGTTCAGCAGTAGCTCATTTACTTGTACATAGACACTTTACATGACTGGTGAGTTTGACAAGCAGTGAAACAGAGGAAATTTGAGATACAAAAAAAAAAAAAAATCATTTTGTGAGGCGTATGTCCATTTGAATGTTAATAGACGCACTCTGGGAGTCGTTTATAACCTATGCCAACTTGTTAAAAATAGTCCAAAGTTGGAGCCTAAAGAATGAATGAATCTGATGGGAATTAAATTTTAGGAGGAGAAATTACCAAATCGTAAACTTTCTTCTGCATATTTTTTTTTTTACTTTTGAAAAACATTCCATTCTTAGCGTTGAGAAAAAGGATCTTGTTGTTTTGCCAAGAATCCTTACATGTATATAAAACGGTTAATTACAGATTATACCACGCATATATCAAGGTGATTATGAAATTATTCACATTTCTATCTTTTGAACTCTTAAATCTGATTAACCAGTGGCTCTGACAGTAGTTCTCGCTGTAATTCAAACCCCAGGTTTATGTTAAGGCTCCTGTTCTAACATGTTATTTTTCAATAATATCAGCTTTTTCCACTGGGACTTGTATGGTGGAATCTTCAGGAAGTCTAAGACTATTTATGAAAGGATAGTATTTATAATTGGTATTTAACAAAAGAAGTATGTGTAATCATTGACTCGATAAAGTCATTTTGGAAGCAGTCTCCAGCGCCAAGGCTTTGTGAACAGTCAAAATAAAGCTCCCGTTTTTTTCACAATGGGGAAGTCTACAGGAAGGAGAGGGCTTTCTCTGTAGAAAGCTGCACTACTTTTGTCTTACTCACTTTGAATGAAAGTCAGACAGACTTAAAATTAAAAATAACTATTCCATATAATTTCATTTGGTGTAGTATAAGGGGAATGAAGTGCTTTAGGACATGCTGTTATATAAGAAAAATAATCAACAGGAATTGAGCGCCACACCACCCATTCAAGCTGATGACCTCAGGAGTGCAAGGTCCTGAAAAACAATATGGCTCTCATCATTCTTGTTGGTTTAAACCACTGAGACGTTTCTACAACTCGCATTCCAACCAAATGGAGAAAACAGACTAGAAGGAAGTGTTACATCTGGGGGAAAACAGCACACTACCTGTCACCTAGGCTGGGTTTAGACCTGCAGCAGCAGGGACTCGGAGGATCAACATCCTTAAAAACCTGTTTGAGAGCACACAGGACCTTAAACAGGTCACCTCCAAGGAAATGACCCACAGCCAAAGCAGAGAAACGGCTTCACCAAGCATCTGTAAACTGTTTTTCTCATTTAAATTAATACGTAATCTTTATTTTTTTTAATTTTTTTTGTAAGGTTAATGGATTCCAGTTTTAGAATAGAGCTGTAATGTAATAGACATTTACATTCCCCCCCCCCCCCCCCCACTAATTTCTACAAATACAATAATGTATACACATTACTCCTTTTCGTGACTTATATACAAAACATCCAAGACTACTTCTCCTTTAACAATGTGTGTGTATGTGTGCATACATGAGGGTGTGTGTCCTAAAACAGTGCTGAAGTGCCATTTTTCATTTTCAGGTGTGACAATGTAATGTTGAAGCGGAGACGACCCTGGGGATCAGAGCCATGTGTGAAACACAACCATAAGAGCTGTAATTTCAGCCTGTCATATTCACACACACACACACACACACACACACACACACACACACACACACACACACACGCACACACACCACTAATAAGGGAAAAAGCCCTTTGTGAGTTAATCCTCATTTAAAAGAATTCTTAAATTGTTCATCAGACAGGTGATAGCCTACATTTCACCTTAGCATTATTGCAGTACACACTAATTACCATTTTAAGCTTTTTGTTTTATTAATGAATTTAGTTTGTTTCTGTTTCAGTTGTCACTTATGTCACCAGGGGGTGAGAGACGTGAGTGCTGTTGCTAGTTACGCAGCATTACTATCATAACCTAGCTAAAGGATATAGAGTAACAATTTAATCTAATGTCTATACACCAGCGTTAATAAATTGTTATTCATTTTAGGTAAGTAATACATTTTTTTTAGGTTAAAACTAATGTTAAAAAGTTATGAAAATATACCTGCATTGACAAAAAAAATGGCTTTTGCCAGATTTACTTAAAAAAAAAAAAAACATCCATTAATACAAGTCTAGGGCAGCATGGTGGCTTATTGGTTAGCACTGTCGCCTTGCATATAGGATAAAGTGGTATAGAAGATGAGTGAGAGTGAGTAATTGCCTATTTTGGTAATATTGCTTATGTTAAAGTTCATGGTTTGTTCATGTTAACTCTTCTGTAAAACAATTCCAGTTAACCTTAATATAAAGGGGTTTAGATTAATCTGTAATCTGAAATCAATGTGTAAAATAAATAATCCTAGCAAGCAAATACCTGAATGTAAGCATGTTCAACTACTGTTCAACAAATTAATATTTAACCAATGACATACAAGATTACTAAAATAATTTATACATAATTTGCTCACTAAAACGTTGAAATTGTTGTATTCTAGTGGCAGATAATTTTGTCAAGCCATTTTGCATGATGATGAGAAATGAGTCCAATTCATGTGTGAAAATGATCCTCATGCTTCCAGAACCTGGACATTTAGTACATTCAGGTTGTCAGGTGAATTTCTATTATGCTGAGCCTAGACCTGACCAACTGAAGCAGGCCCAGATCATAAAGCTGCCTTTTAAAGCTTGTAAACTTGGCACTATGCATGCGGTGTGCTTTGCTTCATGGGCTTCTTTTCTTGTCCTGATGCGTCCATCGCTCTGGAATAGGGTCAATCTGGACTCATCAGACCACATGACAATGACGATCTTTATGCTCACTAGCGAATTGAAGCTTATTTTCTAATGAGTCTTGCTGTGATTTTCTTATGGCCACACAAATGTTTAGTCCCAATTATGAGTTCTCATCACTTTGTGTGTGGAAATGCTCTTACTTCCACTATTAAACATACCTCTGGTTTCTACTGTTGATTTTTTTAATGATGCAACTTCACCAGGCGTTTAAGTGATCTCTAGTGATTTCAGTCAGTTGTGATTTTCCGCTCACATTTCTTCTGTGTAGCTGACAGTTCAGCACAGTCCTTCCAGGATAATGATTATAATAATCCTTTCAACAGTTCTTAATCGAATTCCAAGAACTTCAGTCTCCTTAGTTTTTTATTTTGTTTGATACATAAAAAATAAATAAAAATAATGTAATAGTATGGTAGTGGAAGTGTAATTCATAAGTTTGTTCTTTACCCGATTATCTTCACCAGCTTGACTCAAATATGAAATTGTTAAATGCTTGTTGCAGTAACACATTTTAAAGACTACTGTTCCATGTCTGGAGTGGCATCTCGTGCTTCACACCTCCTCCTTCCCCTCTTAATCACTGTGTGAGAGCTGACAGGCCAGGCTCGTGCTGTTTGGACAGGTGTTTTTCTAAAACAGCACTTCTGCTTTACACAAAAAAAGTGAAGACGCAAGGAAGGAATAATATATGGAGGTAAAAGAGTGATGAAGATTTGACAGATGGGCGGAGGCCGTAAGGGATTTAAGTCTGTACTCATTTGTCAGCCTGTTTCCCGCTTGCTCGCTGTGACTGATGGCATGGCTAATTTGTTCAATGTCAGTTAGCTTAGCATAACGAAAAGTCAGGCAGAATTTTCGGAATAGCTGCTGGCGGATTTCACAACATGAACGTCTAATTACATAAATGTACCTGAGTGACCATAAGATTTAAATTCAGATCAAACAAAGACCAAACTCTGATAATACTGCTGAAACAAAAAATAACTAAAGTCACTGATTAGAATAAGTTAAGCGTCAATGCTAACTGCTGCCATAAAAACAGTCACCAGTCCAAACTGTTAATTTTACTAATAATGACTGAATAAAATTGACCAATTGAGCTTTTATGACTCATTTCCTGTGTCTCAAATCACGTACCATGACCTCATACTTGTAGCCTCATTATGTTCTAATCTAGTTGATTATAATACCTGATGTCAGCTTTTTACATACACCATGTTCCAAATTATTACGCAAATGATATCTTTACCTGATTTTCATAATTAGTCAATGCAAGTGACAGTCAGTATAATTTTCAAGCTATCAACCATTAGGGTATAATTTTAATTTTATTGAACAAACCTCCTAATGATTTTTCTTTTGGCTGTTCCCTTTCAGGGGTTGCTACAGCGAATCATCTGCCTCCATCTAACCCTATCCTCTGCATCCTCTTCTCTCACACCAACTAGCTTCATGTCCTCTCTCACTGCATCCATAAATCTCCTCTTTGGTCTTCCTCTAGACCTCCTGACGGGCAGTTCCAACCTCAGCATCCTTCTACCAATATATTCACAATCTCTCCTCTGAACATGTCCAAACCACCTCAATCTGGCCTCTCTGACTTTATCTCCAAAACATCTCACATGGGTTGTCCCTCTGATGAACTCATTCTTGATCCTATCCATCCCTGTCACTCCCAAAGAGAACCTCAACATCTTCAGCTCTGCTACCTCCAACTCTGCCTCCTGTCTTTTCTTCAGTGCCACTGTCTCTAAGCCATAGAGCATCGCTGGTCTCACCACTGTCCTGTACACCTTTCCTTTCATTCTCGCTGATACTCTATCACATAACACACCTGAGACTTTTCTCCACCCATTCCAACTTGCCTGTACCCGCCTCTTCACCTCCTGTCCACACTCTCCGTTGCTCAAACAAACTTCCTAATGATAACAATATTTATTTTTAAAAAAAGAAAAAACTGAAGACACACTGTTCCAAATTATTATGCACAGCAGAGTTAAAGCATTTTATAGGTTGTAAAGAACTGAAAATGTTTTTGTTGAATTTGCAGCTTTAGGAGGTAATATTTAAAGAAATCAAAAGCTATTTCAATCAAAAACATGAAGATGATTTTGCTACGGAAGGCACGGTTCTTCTTTTTGTACCATGGAAGAAAGTGGTCAGTCAATATACTTGGCAGAGGTCATTTTCACACCTTCAGGGACCCTACAGACCCTACCAGCTCTCTCCCCATGATTCCGGCCCAAAACATGACTCCGGCACCTCCTTGTTGACGTTGCAGCCTTGTTGGGACATGGTGGCCACCCACCAACCATCCACTACTCCATCCATCTGGACCATCTGCGGGTTGCCCGACACTCATCAATAAAGAAGACTGTTTAAAAACTTGTCTTCATGTATGCCTGGGCCCACTGCAACAGTTTCTGCTTGTGAGCATTGATTAGGGGCCGAGTAGTAGGTTTATGCACAGCTGCTTAAAAGATCCTACACCTTGAGGTTCGCGGGACTCCAGAGGCACCAGCAGCTTCAAATACCTGTTTGCTGCTTTGTAATGGCATTTCAGAAGCTGCTCTCTTAATCCGATGAATTTGTCATGAAGAAACCTTCTTCATTCTGCCTTTATCTGCACGAACCTGTCTGTGCGCTGAATCAGCCACAAATTTTCACAGTACGATCATCATGCTTAAGTTTTCATGAAATATCTAATGTTTTTATACCTTGTCCAAGGCATTGCACTATTTGATGCTTTTCGGCAGCAGAGAGATCCTTTTTCTTTCCCATATTGCTTGAAACCTCTGGCCTGCTTAACTATGTAGAACAACCTTCTTCTGTACTTTTCTTTTAATTGGGCTCATCTGGCAAACTAATTATCACACGTGTCTGAGATTCATTTCAGTGAACCAAAGAGCCCTGAGACACAATACCATCCTTGAGTTTAATTTAAAAACATTTATTGTTTATGACACTTATCATCCAATTTGCATAATAATTTGGAACGCGGTGTACAGTTCTTTAACAGCCACAAACAGGTGACTTTCTTTGCAGCTGAAATACATTGTCACTTGTTATTAGAAACCATGTTTGTTTAATTTGTTGCCAGAATAAATAAATGAGAACAAATAATATAGCTTGTATAAAAAAGCTGAGGTGGCTCGAAGCCCACTGCAGTTGTTCCCGTAAATGTTCAGCAAGTTGGAACACCTGATCCTTGAATATCAACAGATAACTTGTTGCCAACAAGCAGAATAGTCGCATCTGTTGGTGAATGATTGTGTGTACAATTCTCACAAACACCACTTGCACATTACATGAACTCAGTGGGAGCTATTGCCTCATCCCCCATACAGTCCTGACCCAGCTTCAAGACGTTTACACACGTTTGGGCCATTAAAGTTCCTGGGTTCCTGGGAGGCCAGTATTTCAAATGTAAAGCAGGGAGTCCATGCAGGTAGTCTGCAACAGCTCACATAGGGATTTGAATCTTGGGATATAACACATATTCTAAGCATAGTAACTTATGCATAACTATAACTATAAATCGATAAAATGGAGAACAGAGAACGAAAACATGGGGAAATGTCTGTAATATTTAAAAAAAAAAACACTTTTGGATGGTCTGTTATATAGAAGGAAATAAACTTTGCAGCAATAACAGTAGCTCCACTGATTACTTTTCTATAACAGCACACCCTGCTATGTTTGAGTTTTTCCATATAGTTGCTATTTCTGTTTTTACATATTTATTTATAATTCGGTCAGTCAATCAAACAATCAGTCATCACAGCTCCGACAAAAGCCTGCATGTTCAGCAATCTAGGAAAAACGATCTTGTCTGCATAGCTACAGAGCACTTGCCAAAACACACACACACACACATACTAAAAAAATGCTAAAAATGAAGCACCACCCACATCCAGCCTGTAATAAGTTTCAATTACATTTTACGAGGACCTTTAAAATGGTCTCTCATAAACACAGAGGTTAAAGTGATGCACAGAGTGCAGAATAAGTGCTCATTGTGGAGCAGATCTTTGTCTGGTCTGTGTGTCTGTTTTATGAGTGTTTTCAGAGTGATGTCAGACCTTAACAGCAACGAGGATCGCTTGAGGGTGCCGGGCGTTTGCCTTTCCCTGGTACTGACCTGTAACAAGATCCCGGCAACCTTTGCACACCGGGCGGTTTTTTAAGGGCCTTTCCGGAACAGAGAGAGGCATTGTGGAGGCGACTGGTCATCGCTCCGGCCGAGCTCTTAAACATGAACAATATGGTGTCTGTAGAAGAGGATTGTTAACGGCAGTGTAAACAAATTCACGGCTGTATTAACACCCGAGGTTTGGGTGGTCGGGCTGCACCGTGTCGAACTTTACAATGAGGTGAATTGCGGTTTTGGGAAAAACTGATGTGATGAAAAGCAGATAGAGAGAGAAAGAGAGAGTTTAAATGACAGCAGTAATTGGAGGTTGGTTTTGCACTTCCCTATTAAAGCAGTACTTTAGTTTATAACAGTAATTCTGTATAATTAATAACAAGTGAAAACAGGGTTAGCATTGATAAACAGTACTAATGTGATTGTAATTTGTGCCACTAAACTATAACTGATAATTGGTGGCACAATTGCCAGCTTGCCAACTCTAGAAATAAGAAATAACTGAACAGTTACTTTAAGGTGTCATCATTCCATAGCACCAAGCATAATGATACAAGTGGTAAAGAATAGAATTTTTCTACATTTACATTACATTTGGCAGACGCTCTTATCCAGAGCAACTCACATTTTTTTTATCTCATTATACATCTGAGCAGTTAAGGGTTAAGGGCCTTGCTCAAGGGCCCAACAGTGGCAACTTGGTGGTTGTGGGGTTTGAACCTGGGATCTTCAGAACCGTAGTCAAATGCCTTAACCACTGAGCTACCCCTGGCCCATGAGCTACCCCTTTTCTATGAGCTGATGTAATCAAATAGTCTAGCTAGTCTGTTAAATGCAATAATTTTATTATCCTTAATAAGAAGTCAAAGCATTGTTTACAAAATGGTAATATTGCTTATAATAGGAAAAAATTATAGGAACATCCACCATGCAGAAATTACACACATCAAGTTCTGTAAACGAAATTGACGTGCAGCAGAAGCAAACAACACCTGCAAAGCTGAATGAGCAAATGTAATATGATCGCCAAAATTCAAACAATATTTGCATGATCTGAAAAAAAAAAAAAAAAACTAGTTATGGTTAGCCATATGGTTATTATATGATTATAAGAATTGAGCTATAGGCGGCGTGGTGGTGTAGTGGTTAGCACTGTCGCCTTGCACCTCCAGGGTCTGGGTTCGATTCCCGTCTCTGTGTGCATGGAGTTTGCATGTTCTCCCTGAGCTTGGTGGGTTTCCTCCGGGTACTCCGGTTTCCTCCCACAGTCCAAAGATATGCAGGTTAGGCTAATTGGCATTCCTAAATTGCCCGTAGTGTGTGAGAGTGTGTGTGTGTGTGTGTGTGTGTGTGTGCGCGCTGCGATGGATTGGCACCCTGTCCAGGGTGTACCCTGCCTAGTGCCCGAAGTCTCCTGGGATAGGCTCCAGGTCCCCCGCGACCCTGAACACAGGATTAAGCGGTATAGAAAATGAATGAATGAAGAATTGAGCTTTGTACTAAATACAGTGTAACTTTACATACAGTTTCATACATTGTACTCACATTTCGGGTGATAAACTTCATACTCAAGTCTGCAGAGCAAAAAAAAACTTACTGTATAATGACCTTTTGTAATGCACTTTTATTACCTCAATTTTGAAAAAACACAAACTATCCTTTTAATGATGCAAGATACAAATGTCAGGTCATGATATTTTAAAGTGGGTGTGAAAAGTGGGCTAAAAATGGTTCAGGTTGAGACTCAGGATTGAAGTTCAAGTTCAGAATGATGTGGAAGAGGAACACGTCACTGTTTTTGGCAAACTCCACCCCACATTCACACTTTACACACAACATTTAGAGTTACCGTCAAGTATGTAGTTACATCTGAGGTCTGAAAACTGGGGTGCACAATTTCAGTATCAGTTCCTTACTAAACATGCATAAGCCAAATGTGAATACAGTAGAGTTGCCAAGGCAGCCTGGCAATAGAGCCCTGCCAGTATAAGAAGTCGTTTTTGTCATTTACCTGATTCACATATTTAAGTGTTTTTTATTTTAATTCCTTTTAAAATTTGTTTCTTTGGTTTCTGACTCAACACATGATAATGTCAATTACATTCACCGCACTGAATTAAATATCAGTGTCAGAGAGAGAGAGAGAGAGAGAGAGAGAGAGAGCAACTGCCTGCATGTTTGCTTTAGAAAGTGTGTGTGCGTGTGTGTTTGGATCTGTCACTCATAGGCTCTGGTTTTCAGTCGGCCTCCAGAAAGGAAGCACTAGTTGAGTAGAGGATATAGCCAATCCCAGACTGTATTTATCGTCTGTGTGTTTGTGTGTGTGTGTGTGTGTGTGTGTGTGTGTGTGCCAGAAACAGCATCAGATCCACATGAAAAGTGGCCAGACTTTACTCACACTTAGAAAAGCAGCCAAAATAAAATGGGATTGTCTCTGTGTGTGTGTGTGTGTGTGTGTGTGTGTGTGTGTGTGTGTGTGATTTCCACCAGCTTCTGTTTTCGTGAATAATCAGATACAGAGTGACACGATGATGTCATCAGAATGAATGGAACACCTCAGTATGATGTCACTGGAATTCCCCCCCCCCCCCTCTCTTTTTCATCTACTTATCCACATCATCACTTTCAGCACTACACAGTGAGCAGTGTGTGAAGCAGTGCAGGATCAGTAGTGCATGCTAATGTGAGTGGTGTTAATGACTCTTCTCAGTCTGCTTCCTGTATTCTTCATGCCTCATTTTTTTTTTACACTGACAGTGAACAGCTTTTCTTCAATCACTTCATCATTTAATTTCACTTGCTTGCTTATCTTTTGTCCGCTCTTTCTTTCTTTTTCTATTTATTTTCACTTATACTTTTCTTTCTTTCTTTCTTTCTTTTCCTATTTATCTCCTATTGTTTAGCAATGTTTTTCATTTCTTTTTTCTTTCAAACTGTCAATTTTCCTCTTACTGTATATTTATATTATGCTTTTCTTCCTTCTCTTAAATTTTTCTTCCTTTTCCCCATGCATCTTTTTTTTAAAAACGTTTTTAACAGTTATTTTCATTTTCTTTCTACTATGTTACATTTTTCTTCATTTCTTTCTATCAAGTTCTTTGTATTTAAAAAAAAATTCTTTCTATTTTTCCTAGTATCAACTAATTTGTTTTTGTATATTAATTGAACTTTTCTTACTCTTTCTTTCTCTTTTTCCTACTATGTTACCTGTAATGTAACTGTAACAGGTCAGGTGATTATTGTGAAATGAAAAGTTGGCTGCTAATGGCTGATTCTAGATTTTTAGTCAATAGTTTCATATTAGTTTGAAAAGCCAGATCTAATCCCCTTTATTCATCTATACAGGAAGTGAAGTAGAATAACCTTGCTGCTGAAATGCCAGAGTGATTTTAAGCCAAGTTTTGTGCTCAGAACGAGGCCATGGGTAAAACGAGCTTGCCACTGCCACACTGTCATATTCAGCGAGTGAGAGAGAGAGAGAGAGAGAACAGAATATTGAAGGTCAGCACAGTTTAAAAAGGGACTGAGATCGAGAGCACGTGCGAGAGAGAATACGTATAAGTGAGACTGACCATGACAAATTGCTCTGATTTATTCCTGCATGAAATATCATTGCGATGTATACTTAGTGAAAAGTGTAGCAGCATACATTCCTCAGTGATTAAGCTCTATATAAAGCTGTGTGTGTGTGTGTGTTTCACTGTCGGACGCCTAATTTTAAAAATAACAGCAAAAGCCTGGAGCTAAAATAATATTGCAGACACTACAGGTTTAAACCGTGAAGGCATCGCCTTCACTATTCAACGCAGAGTTTACACACACACACACACACACACACACACACACACACACACACACACACACACACACACACACACACACACACACACACACACACACACACACACATATCCAAGCTCATTTAATACTTATTATAATTATTACAGTATAATATGTAATGGTTTTCAGACATTTGACATCTCAAACAAGTATAACTAAACTTTGAAAAAGAAAATTTGCCATATATGGTCAATGTCTATGATAATGTACATTTCTATATTTAACCAAGTTTTACCACAGTTTCCTTTAGTATCAGCAAATATGTAAGTGTAACAAAACCATATCTCAATTTGAATAGAATTTAAATGATGTAAGGTCTGATCTTATCTCTTATCCTAATTCTACTGACTGCACCTTGTTTGTTACTACTGTACAATTGAAGATCATCAATCATATGTTTATTAAATATTTATATACATAAATATATGGTATTGTTATATTAGTTTATGAGGTATTATTTAACTGGACCCTCAGTATAGTGGCAAAAAAACATACTTAGGCCTATATATATTTGATGTGATGAAAATGATTTAGAAATGTGTATTCTGCTTGTTAGTCAGATTGAAATTGTTCCTCAAAATTGTTAAGCAGAGGATGTAAATGTTTAAATGTACTGTAGCATAGTGGAATATCACAGGTTTGTGGAATTATAGCACATGCAGTGGCATGTTAATAAACTTATAGAAAAAAATCTCATCGCAGTTCATGGCTACACATATTTAAAAAAAAAATCTTTTTAAAGGAGCCATACAGACTCAATTTTGCATAAGTTAATATGATTCTTTAGGGTCCTAATGAAAAGTTTGTAATATACTTTAATTAAAAATTCTCAATTGTTGTGTAAAAAAAACATTACTTTTACCTGGTAAAAAGTAGCTCTGTTCTCAGCAACCTGTTTCAGTACATGCTCCTTTAAATGTTAATGACCTCTACTGAACCCGCCCCCCAGTTCTGTGGGGCGTGTCTTCACAATACAAGTGGGGTATAGCTTTGACAACAGTTAAAAATATTTAAAAAACAGCTAAAAATAATTTTACATGATGTCAGAATTATTTTATATATAAAGGAATTATTTCTACTCTCTTGCTCTCTTCCTCATAGATCTGATATTAACGTGTTAAATCTTCCCTGCTGCTTATCTTCCTGTCTCCTCTTACATCTGTTCATTCATGCTCACCTTCCCATACTCTGTCTCTCTCTCTCCCTCTCTCTCTCTCTCTGTCTCCTTCCACTTATCTTCCTCTCCTTTGATTCAAATTCTAATTTTATTTGTCACATACACAGTCATACACAGTATGATATGCAGTGAAATGCTTATACGACAGTCAGTGACCTTAAAAATAAAATAAATACGTAAGGAATAAATATCAATAAAAAGAAATACTAAAGAAAATAAATTTAACTAGTAAAATAGTTGTACAAATATACAATGTACAAATGAGGGCATAATAAAAATCTTACAAAATATAGGGGATATATAAATATTATTATTATTATTATTTTTATTATATATATATATATATATATATATATATATTTCCCCTATATTTTGTAAGATTTTTATTATGCACTGATATTTATATATATATATATATATATATATATAGTTATATATGTATATAAAATTTTACATGTGAATCTGGTTGTAAAACTATTTTGACTTCCCAGACCGGGAATCGAACTCGAGTTGCTGCGCTGAGAGCGCCGTATCCTAACCACTAAACCACAGAGGATTAATGGCTGCTGCTTGGAAATGCCGGCTATTCAACCCGCGACCTTATACACGCGAAGCATTGTTTTTTTCGGGATCTCACCAGGACATTTACAATGGTTAATTTGTAGTAACATATGTCTATAGCACAGGCGTTTAGTCAAACATATTTATACCGATCTTTTGCTGTTAATAAACAGAGACCTTTCTGACAGACAACGTGTGTGTGTGTGTGTGTCTCTGACTGTCATATAGATGCCGGGAATAGGACATCATACACGCGAAGCATTGTGTGTGTGTGTGTGTGTGTGAGTCTCTCCTTATGTCAGAAAAGCTTACCGAAGCATAGCGCACTCGCCTCGTTACTAAACGAACTTTTAGAAAAACTTTAAATATGCAGGATTAACGGCGTTATGCAGGCGTTTAGTCAAACATATTTATACCGATCTTTTGCTGTTAATAAACAGAGACCTTTCTGACAAACAACGTGTGTGTGTGTGTGTGTCTGTGTGTGTGAATGAGGCATATAGATGCCGGGAATAGGACAACATACACGCGAAGCATTGTGTGTGTGTGTGTGTGTGTTTGACTGAGTCTCTCCTTATGTCAGAAAAGCTTATCGAAGCATAGCGCACTCGCCTCGTTACTAAACGAACTTTAGAAAAACTTTATAAATATGTAGTGCAAAAAAACCATGTACCTTATGCAGGAATCAAACCCAGATCTCCCACGTGAAAGCTCCGAAACCTAACCACTAGACCACCACACTACAGCAAGGCTGCTGAAATAAACAGCACACCACACTCATGTAGGTGCCATTTTGCTCCCGTGTAGAAAAACAATGGCCGACGGCTCTTTTTTTCACTCGGGGCGGGTCTTTGCTAAAACACCAGTGTCAATCAACTGTAGTAGGAGCGGCCTCTGTCGGTGTGACTTCACGGCTCTTTATCACTGTAGAGTAGTTGTGTACACACTCTCCTAACACACAATGCAGTCCAAACAGCTTGAAAAAGTCCATGTAGCACCGTAGGTGCCCTTTAAAAATAAAATGTCAATAAATGCAATTTAAAACTTTAAAACAACAAGATGGAAAAAACAGAACGTCTACAGTGTGTGCAGTGTGTTCAGTTACACTTGACACATCGGCTTTAAAAGAAAAGAAAAAAAAAAAGGCAAAATAAACACACCTCGCCTAAAATATTGTTTTAAATAACGTTTTAAATATCACTTCAGAGATATGAAATGTGTCAGGGTTTAAAAAGACAGGTAAAGAAATTTATGTAAATTAAGTGGGAATAATGAAACGAATAAACCAAGTGGTCATATCCGACCTCTGTGCATTCGACTGGCGAAGTGAGAAACTGGACATGGTCTTTTTCCAAAAAAAAAAAAAAAAAAAAAAGCATAGTCAGTGTATTTCTGTATGCTGCTTAATCTAAAGTCAATACTTTAAGGGTTCATTTGCAAAAACAAGTAAATAGCATAAAAAAAAGTAAACTGACTGCCATGTATACTTCTTTCTGCATGCCACATTCTTAATCCAAAATCCTATGTGTTGTTTTATTTTAGTCAAAACAACCAATTTGAATGACTATATGATTAATAGGAATTTTAGTATACTGTACATTTCTAAAAACGAAGATATCTGACCGGTTATCCTGTTAAGGTACAAGGTGGGGTACACCCTGGATGGGATGCCAATCCACTGCCAGGCACACACACACACACACACTACAGGCAAATTGGGAACGCCAACAAATTGGGAATGCCTAACCTACATGTCTTTTGATTGTCGGAGGAAACCGGAGTACCCTGAGGAAACCCACCATGTATGGGGAGAACATACAAACTCTATGCAGACAGACCTGAGGTAGGAATCAAACCCAGACCCTGAAAGTACATGGAAGGGCAGCATTTGAAAAGAAAAGGATATTGGCATGGAGTTGGTACTGTAGTTTGTATGGATACCAGTCGCATGGAAAACATTGTGCAAGTAAATGGAAAAATTAATTCAAGAAAATATTAAAGTAAATACGATGAATTAATTTATAAAATTGAAGTTAAAATGCCTCCTAAATCCCCATGAATTGAACTTCACTGAAACTTTGTGGATAGATTTTGAGCATCTACATTATATAAACAGCCCAAGAATATCTCAGAACTAGACGCATTGTTCCAGACTTTTGCACTCTTTCACCATCAGTCTTTATTTTTTGGTAGTCAGTCTTTATTAATATTTACAACTTTTTTCGATTACTTGTTTCCAGAGGTAGAATATATAGGGAAATAAACAGTTTACAACAGAGTCTTGTGGACTATGTACGAAATTTTACTTTTATACTGTACTGTATGTGCCAGATCACAATGAACATTTATGACCTAAATCATACCTGAGACTTTCCTTTAACACCAACTAAAATTTCTAGTCTCTTGGGAAGAATTTTTCAAAAACTGCACTGGTGTCAGGTAATACAAGCAAAGAGCAGGGCTGATTAAAGACCAGGTCAGACGACTTTAACCAGCACTATATTAGTAAGATCACAAGAACTATTGTTGCTAATAATGCATGAAGATTAATTATGTAAAATATTGCAATGCTAAGTGTTGACTATCAGTTTGCAGTCATTATTGCTTTAAACTGATCACCAGCATCCATAGTAGCTTTACAGAAATTGGGTACAAAGTGAACGAATGACACATAGAGTAATTTATAATGCTTAGACATGACAGCATATCAAATGTATGATAGAAAAAGCAGACCGTGCTCATTTACCCCACATTCATTCATCAGTCTTCACCTCTCTTCTCTGCTCCACTTGTCTTTGTGCAGTGTTAAGTAATAAAGCATTCCTCCACGTCCTAATGCTCCAACTGGATGACGGCCATTTTGAATGTCTCTTCACCGCCTTTTACATTTGATACAGGCTTTCTGGCTTTGTTTATACTCGTCGGCTATCACAAGGCGCCCGTACACTGAGGCATCATTTATCAACCCTTATGAGTTTGGTTAAAAAAGACCTAATGAAGAGGTGTAATTCTCTCCCTCTGTCCCATGAATGTGGTCCCATCAGTCTCTGTCTCCACACACAAATACACAGACACCTCTTCCATGACGTGCAGGTCAATTGGCTACTGGCTGTTATTAATGGTTGATAACAGTTAACTATTGCAATAAATAGCTTGGAATGTTAAATGTTGTCAGTAAAGGAAACCATAATCTAAACATATTGCATATAGTTACATAAGGACTGGATGCATTAATAATTAATACAATACCAGATACAATATGTCACGCCATAGATTATTGAAGTTTCTTTTCTGCAACTGTACTAGAGGAAAGAACACTTCTTTCAAAACGAAAAGTATTGTTGCCCCAGAATCTCCCGTAGACATTCAGTATAAGATGATTTGAACACCTGAACTGGGAAGTATTTGCAGCACCTGAGCACGTTATGGTCTATAGAGAAAATAATGGCACTTTTCCACTTCATAGTACGGCACAGCACGGTTCAGTACAGCTCACTTCGGTTCGGCTCAGTTCGGCTCGGTTCGCTCTTCCACTGCAGTTTAGTAACGCTTTAGAGTGGGCGGGATTATTCACGTGTCGTTATAGTTGCGGCGCCGCTACTGCCGTGACATCATCGTAAACGCGCCACAAACAAACACACAACAATGGAGCATATCGACGGCATGGTGTTCTTCATTCTCGGCATGTGGATGTTTTTAACAGCGAGACGAAGGAGTTTGTTTCAAAAGAGGCTGATGGCAGCCAAAGAAAAATTTTGGTTAATACAAAAAGGTGCGACCGATCCTTCTCTGGCTGTTCGAAATATAGCGGTTCTGTTGTGTCTCGTGTCGCAAGTTCGGTGACGCAGTAATGACGATTTTCTCCGGCCAATCAGTGACCAGCAGAGTTTACACGTCACGTTTTGGTAACGGTTTGGCGCGCTTGGAACCTCGGCTGAGGTGGTACTAAAAAAAGGACCAGGTACCAGGTACTGTTCCCAGTGGAAAACCCCCCAAAAGTGAGCTGAACTGAACAGTGTCATGCCGTACTATGCAGTGGAAAAGCATCATAAGACTCACCAATCATCTATAACATTAAAATGCAAAACATTAAGCCCAATATTGTGTAGGTTCCCCTTGTGCCACCAGGGTAGATCTGGTCCCTCTTGGCATGATTCTACTGTGGGTTGTGGGGTGGGGCCTCAATGGATCAAACTTGCATTGCTGCTCGTTCAGACTGTGATCTTTTGTATTATATAAGGTTAGATTAAAAGCCTCTTTTAGTTAAACTTCATATGTGACAGGCTGAGATGCATAGGGTGTTCTGATTCCATTGAGCTAGCATTGACTTTTTAGCAATTTTTGCTACACTGGCATTTCTATAGGCTTGAGCCAGACAACCTGGCCTTTGGTTCCTACAGGCATTGATGAGCAATGGGTGCATATGATCCTGTCTAATCAGCGTTATTCAATTCACCTAGTAGTGGCGTTAGTGTTGTGGCTGATAAGTGACAAGATTAGATAACATATGTACATTATGTTGCAAGGGAGTGGTTGCTCAGGTGGCTTAGGCTCTAGGTTGTTGATTTGAGGATCTGAGGATCTGGGTTTGAGCCCTGCTGTTGGCAGGTTGCCACACCCCATACTGCATGGACACCCAGTCCCAAGCCTGGATAAAAGGGGAGGGTTGTGACAGGAAGGGCAGCTGGTTTAAATCCTGTGCCAAGTTTTGTGTGGATCAGATTGTTTGCTGTGGTGAGCAGTTATGTTATGTCTGTAAGAAAGAAAACAGTTTTTTTAAAAAAAAGAGAGAGACAGAGAGGGGCTCATTGGAAAAAATGTTTTGCTAAGAGTGTTGCTCAGGCTAAGTTAATTACCTGCATTAATAAACATTTAATTAGCAAAGGTTGAAAATTGATTCTGAAATAGTGAATAGGGTTTCTTTCTCATTCTTGCTAACAGGCCATCTCTATTAGCAACAGGGCAGACCTAAAGGCAAAAAAGAAAATTACATTCATCCATTCATTCATCTTCTATACCACTTTATCCTGTATTTAGGGTCGCGGGGACCTGGAGCCTATCCCAGGAGACTCAGGGCACAAGGCAGGGTACACCCTGGACAGCGTGCCAATCCATCGCAGAGCACACACACACACACTCACACACTATGGTCAATTTAGGAACGCCAATTAGCCTAATCTGCATATCTTTGGACTGTGGGAGGAAACCAGAGTACCCGGAGGAAACCCACCAAGCACGGGGAGAACATGCAAACTCCATGCACACAGAGACGGGAATCGAGCCTGGCCGGGAATCGAACCCAGACCCTGGAGGTGCAAGGCGACAGTGCTAACCACTACACCACTGTGCCGCAGAAAATTACATTTCCTACAAAAGTATATGCCCATGGACAGGACAGTTAATTGTTTATTTTTTTTTTTTATATTTGTCAAGGAACAATCAGCAAACAGTGAGACAAATGCCAAGTGTGAGCATTACTTAATAATAAGCAGTGTCTCCTATATTTACCAACCAAAAGACCACAATCCCACCCTCTTTGCTTGTATAGGCTCACAAGACAGAGCTTATGAATTCATAGGTTGTCCTAGACAAAGTTGACTCAAAGTGAAAGTAACCTCTACCAAAGCAATGGCTCATCTTTCATGACCTGCTTTGACTCTTTGAAGCTTTTATTCTTACCTCCTCTTTCGCTGAAAAAGCTGAAACATGTAGTTTTCAGGTGGCTCTCATATCATTGTAGGAAGGGGTTAACATTTCTTGGCACATTTGCAGTGCTCGTGTGGATGGACAATCTGTCAGGATCCCATTTCTCCTTTACTTATGTTTAGTGTACTGCAAATTAATTCAACCTCAATTCATTTTTCTTATTTTTCTCCAGCTGTGGTATAAATATCACCTTGCATAAACTATTAATATTCTTCGTTGCCATTGTTACATTCCAACATAGATATTCGATCAACAAAAAAGATTTAGAACTTATTCGAACTTGTTTGACTACAACTATGCACATGTGTGTGTGTGCGTGTGTGTGTATGTCTACAGTATGTAAAGGTGGCGATTCAGTGGCGGCTCAGTGACAGGTGGGCAACAGCCAGAGTCAGATTTCCTGCAACCGTGTGTGTGTGTGTGTGTGTGTGTAAAGTACAGTAATAAACCACCTCACGCACCTCTTTTGTTTGTACTCTCCACCTGCAAGATCCCCACCTGGGACTCTGCAAGAGGTGTGTGTGTGCATGTCCGTCTGTGTAACGACAGCTCCGCTCAGTTGCACTTGATGGATGAGCTGACCTCAAAGCTGACATGGCTCATACAAAAAAAAAAAAAAAAAAAACTCTCACCACACACACACAGACACACACACATACATCTCTTTGTCTGCCTACACGTAAACTCACACACTTATCTATAGACCACATGCTTGGTGCTTGCACTGCAGTCTAAGTCACCGTCTAAAGTGGCCGGAAATAAGACGATGTCACAAAGCAAAGATAACAACTAGAGAGCTTTGAAATGACCAGAATAAGGTTTTAAAAAATCATGAATGGTTGAAATCAGAGATCATTTAACCGTTTCTTGAAGGTACATCATAAAAAGAAATCAACAGTAGAAATCACAACTTTTATATTATTTTTATATATATTTAATATATTATTAGTAGTTTACTTATTCCAAACAGAAGATGTATTGATCACAGATTTATACAACAAGTAAGCAACAAGCAAGAATTGCAGTGAGGAAAAAGTTAAGTTAAAAAAAAAAAGATACATTGTTTACAATTCAAGGTGCATTAATGAGGTAAAAATGGTGTCAAATAATAGAAATATAGTGTTTCTAAGTATATTGTATACACAGGCAGGGAGAAAACTACATACGTTCCACCAGCATGCGGAAATATAAATAGAGAGAATGAACCAGCAGGTTGAAATATTAATAAAATCTAAATAGTACCATTAATAGTGAAAGTTAGAGCATTCCCAAATACATAATATAAGGAGAAGTCATGGGATAGGGACTAAACAGCTGTGTGACCATAAGAAATAGTCAGAAATAAATGCTGTAGTTTGCTAGGGAGCATAAAACATTTACGTCTGGCCATGCATAATGGACCCTACACAAGCCTCTAGAAGCAATGTTTAAGATCTGGGGTTGCTTCAGGCGGTCAGATCTATCCTCAGCAATGTTACTGTATGTGGCCAGAAATTTAAATCAGTTGATGACCTGAATGTGCTGATTGACCGGGTTATCACTTCTATGATGTTTTTCTTCCCTGATGGCATGAACATCTTCTAGTTCTTTTAAATTGTAAAAGAATGATTCTAGGAGCATGAGGAATAATTTACACACATGAACTGGTCATTATTAGTTGTAATCAAAGCTAAAAACAGTCAAGTGACTTTTTTTTTTTTTTTCCAATTATACATTTTTGTATTTTTTTGTAATGTTCCTTTTATATTAAATTTAGAAAAGCCTGCAATTTTCAGAACTATATATAGTAAAAGGAATGTTAACATTTCACCATTGTGATGTTTTTTTTCTCAGGCTATCATATTTTTTTCTTGGCTTTGCTGTGTGTGTGTGTGTGTGTGTGAGTGTGTGTGTGTGTGTGTGTGTGTGTGTGTGAGTGTGTGTGTGTGTGCGGTTCACTTTTCCTCTGGGTATAAGGTTAGAAAGTTTTATTTTAGTCTCATTTGAATACAACACATGAGCTTCAGTGGTACTTGGCAGTTCAGGTACAGTAGTGCATTATGTGGATTGCTCTCAGAAAGGGATTCTATTTTCCAACCTTTCTGACAATAAGAATCAGTAAAGATATATGAGTCTCAATGATTCTGCCATGCTTTTAAAAAAAAAGCTTTTAAAAAAAATATATAAAAATACTATTTGTTTAAAAAAGGAAGAAAATGTAGTTTCCCAAAATGATTGAGTGGAAACATGTAGCCATTCTGTTCACATGTATACATACGGTTCATACTTTGCATATTACCTGAAGACTAGGACCAGCCCAGTGGAGGCTTACCAAATTAATTTAGAATGAAATTTTTAAAAAGCCCCTAATTTACAGTAATTAAAGGATTTTTTTTTTTTTTTACAAAGTACTAGTATCTGTTGAGCCACCAGGGGACAAAATTGAGCTGATTTGTTTCCTCCTTCTTTTTCTCATTTTTCTCAAAGAACCTACTGTACAACACCTGCTGTATCAGGTGTGTACCGGCCTTGCCTCTAAGAACAGATGTTGCTGGTTTGAATCTAGAATGTGAGTAGGGGGAGTGATTGACATGGTAAGAGTCATGAAGGAGGTAGGTTTGGGAAATGTGGGAAAGGTTGGAGTGAAGAAAATGGTGTTAAAAAGTCAGGTTGTAATTTTTTAAAAGAAAGAAAGAAAGTATAAGTGGACACTCTCTCTTTAAGCTTCATAACCCCTCCTGAACCTTTTACAACTTTTGTTTGTTATTCATTCCTGAACCTTCCACACTCCTATGACCTGCTTGGGGTTTGATCCAGGAACCACTTGACCCAGAATCAAAACTCATCCAGTTGAGTCACAGGATCTCACACTAGCAGCTTGAATGAATCTTAAATATTGTACTACCACAGTGAAGTATGTGCTTTCCAGTTGCCTCTTAGCCATCACCTACAGTAGTTGTCACCTTCAGCACTTTTTGAGACTAATGTGGCCTCATGTTAATAGGTTTTGGGAGATGTTAATAAGTTAATTATTCAAAATTTTGAGCATCATGGAAAGGTTTATTGTCATGACTTAATTCCAAAATTCTAACTCAAATAATCTAGATTCATTCTAATTTTTTTCTTGTCTAATTTTAATGTTTACAACTAAGCTCAGCGAAGTTCACGAAAATCAAATCAGGATCACTCAGAAAAGGGTTGAAAAGTATGTTCATTTATACACTCAGTGCTTGGTCAGGGCTCCTTTAGTATGAATTGCTGCATCAGCACGGGATGGTATGTAAGTTATGAGACTGTAGCACTGCTACAAAGACCTGCAGCCTTCAGCTCTTCTGTTTCTCATCTACAATGCACCATAGATTTCCCATGGGGTTCAAGTCAGGTGAGCTGGCTGACCAATCAAGCACAGTAATATCATGGTCAGCTAACCAATTAGTGGTAGTTTTGATCTGCGGGCAGGTGCAAAGTATTGAGCAATGGTCCAGTTCTTCTGCTCCTTAGCCCAGATAAGATACTTCTGACATCTCAGCTTCAGGAGTGTTCTGGTACTAGAAATGCAACACCCCATTTCCTCAAGACTTACTGTATGTGGTGGCTCTTGAAAAAATGACTCCAGCCTCACTGGAGCTCTTTGTGAAGCTTTCCAAATTAATGATACAGCTTTTCTTAAAATAGCCTGGGGTCAGCTATATTGCTAATGCACCTACTGTATTCTTAACACACTTTTCCCCTCCAGTCAACTTTCCATCATTATCTGGACAATTGTCAAGTCAGCAGTCTTCCCCATAATTTTGTTTGGGTCTACTGAATTAGACAGAGACACACAGTATTGATAATGAATGAATAGTAATTTTCCATCATATGGACTTTAGACTTTTATGAACTAAGTTTCACTTTTTTCATAAAAAAAATAACATCACTACAATATAAATTTTTTGTAATTAAACTTTTACAGTACATGTGAACTGTAAAATTTCACCTACTCCCTAATACAGAGAGGCATTTAGTGTTGTTACAGAAATCCTGACAGCCTAAAGGCAAGAAGCCCTAAATTAACACCGCCGCAAAAGTGTTTATTTTCGGCCGCTCGTCAGTGCTAGTCTGCTCATTAACTCCTAATGACTAATGACCTCATCACTGGTCATTATTTACTGAGAGAGTGGTCGTGAATTTAAAATAACATTGTTAGCTTGGCTTTAATAAACACTAATGATCCAGAAAGGAAAAAGACTTTTCTGAAATGCTGGTTTAAGTGGTTTCAAACCCACCCACCCACCCACACACACACACACTAAATCATCTTTGTGTGGTCATGAGTGTTTCCTTTTCCTAATGACCTAATAATGTGCACTTTACAGTCAGCTCATTAACCGCTTTATGGAGAGTATACACACAGAGAGAGAGAGAGAGAAAGAGAGAGAAAATCACAGGAGAGATCAAATGAATGTCAGCATAACAGAAAGAAAGCATGGAAGTAAGAAAGAGAGATACAATAGACATAAAGTACAGAACAGACAGTGGTAAGAATGATTGGCAGCTCATTAGTATGTATACATGCAGTGAGGAAACACCTGTTCTGAGGCATTATACAGTCAGAATGTCGGAAATAAATCAGATTTCTACCTGCAGTCCAAAAGCTAAACAATCTCCTAACAGAGTCCTGAAACACAACAATCAGTCCACGGCACCCCAAGCACACTAAATCATCCTCTTACACTACACACATATACAGTATGTCAAGAACAGCAGTAACATTGCTTTCCTTCTACACTGAACTGTTCAAAAGAACTTCGACCTGCTACATCTGTATGTCGGATGTATTCATGACTTACATGATCTGCATTAACAATGTTTCTCTCAAGCGCTACACTTTGAAGACTTTGTCATGGTGGACAATTTAAAGGAACACACTGTTCCAAGCACTGACACTGGAGACTCCTTCACATTGATATTAATGACTGTATATGTTTTGTATCCTCCATACACTATGAATTATCTGTTAGTACATATGTTGCAAGTGTAATGTTTGTACTTTCCAATTTTTTATTTCTTTCTACATTGTAAAATAATGCTAAAGGCATCCAAAATATACCATCATCTAATTTGAATGTCTCATATTGAGCTGTGTCTGCTACGTATGCTCTGTAAAGCCTTCATAACGGCTCTAATCTGAGGTGCTGTTTGTTGATTGGTGGTTTTAAAGGCTGGTAAAATGAACTTCTCTTCTGCAGCAGAGGTAAGTTTGGGCTTTACTTTCCTGAGAAGATCTTTATGAAAGCCAGAATCATCAAGGTGCTTGATGGGTTTTGCAAATGCAGTTGACAAGAACAGTTCCAGAACAGCTGACCTTCGTGTCCTAAAATAACGACTGGCTGTTTTTGGTGCTGTTGTTACTTAATTGCCTAATGCCATACTGTATGTGTTATTTAATAGTTAAAAAAAAAAATCCAATATTGTAGATAATATACCCAAGGGTTAGGGTTAGGGTTCGTGTCCAAACTTTTGACTGGTACTGTAGATTATAATTTATTACATTGAATTCATTGATATAAACCAAATGTCTGAACAATTTTCGTAGACTAGTTCCGTAGTCCTTTCTGACTAATACACTGAGGTATAAATGTAATTAATAAACTAAGTACTAGTCCATTTATGTAGCTGAATCATTTTACATACAGTCAAGATGATACAAGGTGATGGCTAAGATACTTTCATTAATTTATTACAGGATTCTTTTGTCTCAAATGACTGAAAGTTTCTCCTCTATCAAGGACTTACTAAAGCAAATCAAAGGGTGTTTTCACGAGTGATTTGTACCATGTCCAGGAATGATTGCTCCTCCTCCCCACTACAGAGTTTATATATTTTTTTTCTTTAATCCATCCTCAGGCAAGCTTGCGTCTTTACATTCTCTGATACAGCAGGTTACTGTATGCATCTACGTGGTTTGTGAGCCACCTTTAAACACAATAAAAGACAATAACGAGAGAGTTAACTTTCGCACTATGCCTATTATTATTGAGATTTCGGGGAAAAAATGTTAAGAGTGACACTCTCGCATGCCTTCCAACTTTATCAGCTATGATTACTTCCATTCTAATTCCAGTCAAAATTAAGCAGACTTTGGGGACAAGTGTTCTCGGAAACAATCCCAAGTCCCAAATGTGAAAAAACAAAACTCTCACTAGAGAGTTGATTAGAAATTGGCTGGATTAAAAAAAAAAAGTAGACTCATCCACCCCAAAACATAAAAGAAAAGGTATTGCATCTATAGTAGTTCACAACTAGATCAAAACCATTTTATATATTTAAATTAATACATTTCCCATGAAATTTTACACAATCTTCAGCCAGGAGGCTTTTCTTAAAATTCCTAAACTGGTCGAGCTCCTCCTCACAGCTTCACTGTTTCTGTTCTATTACAAAAACACATTTTTCTCAATATATCCTATGATAAAAAAAAAACACCACAAATTACTCTAGAGTTTAATTTAAAAGTCATATTTTCAAATGCGTGTGTGGTTTTGTAGCTGGCACTTACTGGCCTATCATCTGTTTAAATAATTAACAGCACACACACACACACAGTGAAAGAGAGAGAGAGACAGAGAGGTTTTCACAGCAAGATACTACACTTGATCCTCTATACTGAGACAGTGACACAAAGATGTGAGAAGTGTGAAGAAGACAAAGGCCTTCCATCTGTCATTATCAGTTAAGTGGCCTGAGTAACTTCGCACTTTCAAATAAAACATTAATGCCTCATCACCACCAATTAACCCATCCCAATAGCGAGCTCACACACACATACACACGCACCCACACAGAGACACACACAGGCATCAGTTTCAGTGTCAGAAAGGTGTTAGGAGCTCCCTTTGGAATTTGTCTTCCCTATAAAGATTGTTTATTTATTCATTGCTTACCCATTCATTCATTTTCTGTGTGTGAGAGAGAGAACAACAGAGACAGAGAGAGACAGAGAGAGAGGGGGGGGGGGGGGGGGGGGAAGGGTGGGGAGGGACAGATCAGCCTCACCTAAAAGTCAGCGGGCTCAGGTGTGCCCAGGAGAAACCGGAGCGCTTTTGTGCTCCTGTCAGCCGTTAATGCGCTTATAGATGAACATTTGGCTGGGGCCCAGTTCACCATGTTTGTTAGAGCTGTGCTTATTCGAGTAACAGTGGTTGAGAGTGTGTGGTTTAAAACATGATGTCACAACTTCTTGTGGCCTGTTTAGCAGCAGGCTAATAGTCTGCTAGTTAATCGGTTCATTAGTGGTTAACACTCCACGTAAATCAGTCGACAGAGAGCACATGAACGATAAACATAGCGACCTTCAAGCTCTGCACTACAGAAAATGTAATTAACCTTACACTTTATTTTATTAGACTCCTGAGAATACTAACACATGTTATATATGACAATATATGTAATGTAAAATAACCCAGTTTAAATGTAGAATTATGATTGTTATGTAAAGGGACCATCCATTTTAAATAAATGTAAGGGTTTTACAATGTATTTCGCAAAACATATCAAGTGGCGATTTTTGCCAATCCCATCCACTATAAGTACACTCATTAAAATGTAAATCCATTTCACATCTTTAAAGCATTGTTTGAAGCATCCATTTCCATTAGTCATCCATTAGATTATGTTGTTATGCAAAATTTACATTTTACCATTATCAAAAGAAACAAAATGTTCATCCATAATATTTATCAGGATGTTTAACAGGAAGTCACATCATTGAAAAGTTTTTGAAGGTAATGTGGAACAATGTTATAGTTATACAGTGAATATCTTCCCATCATATGTACTGTACAGTAGGTCACGTTCATATCAGTTCTGGCTATGGCTTTTTCTTGTTAACACGCCTCCAACTTGGGTTGAGAGAAAATGTGTGTTCAAGTTGTACGTATGACATTGTGGCTGTTTTTAAGTGCACTACTTACCTTAATTTTTTACTATTACAGTATAGTCAGCATTTCTACTAGGTTAAGAAACAAACCATTACATCATCATTAAACTGCAAATGTTAGTAAATATGCAATTATGTTAACTTGGGGACCCACTTTTAATGTAAGCTAATGAACAAACCTTAGACAATTTGAGTTTTAGTTTTAACTGCAATTATTACAATTAACAAAAGATTTTCCTAGGAACTATCTCTTTTAAATAGCATTATAAGAAAGGTGAAAAAGAAAAAGACATCAAGAAAGGAAGGAAGTGCCTGATCGCACCTCATTAGCACACAGTGTTATATAATGATTTATCTCCATAAATGTTGTAATGATACTATAATTATTTAGAACAGCAGACAGATGGGTTTTGTTGGGTGTCTGGGTGTGTAATTATGTGTGGTGTGTTTTAAATATTTAATGTTTGTTACCTGAGGTGGGACTGGGCCTGAACGACAAAGCTCACCATCATTGTTTTCCTCTTGAGCTCTTCAGACATGAGAGAATAGAGTTCTAGCAAGTGCATATCAGGTTATATCAGTTTACCATGTTTTATATATATATATATATATATATATATATATATATATATATATATATATATATATATATATATATATATATATATATATATATATATATTTGAATAAATGTACTTTAAAAAAGTAAAATGAAAAGTAAAAACTACAGTCTCTCATACTGTAGATCCACTCAAGCTCAATCAAGGGGAGTTTCTGTCAACTGCAACTTTAGGTCTCTCCACAGATGTTCTATGATATTCATTTCCAAGCTTTAAACATTGGCTGCATGGTTTGTGTTGTTGCTGAGCAGGAAGGTGAGTGTTGTGTGTGATCTTTAGCAGATTTTCTTCAAGAAATGTTCTTGGCTGCATTGAAGTCTGAATTCGCACCCTACTGTATAGCAATGGTATAGTATAGTACAGTACAGTACAGTACAGTATAGTATAGTATAGTATAGTATAGTATAGTATAGTATAGTATAGTATAGCAGCCATGGTATGGTATAGTACAGGTCCTTCTAAAAAAATTTGCATATTGTGATAAAGTTCATTATTTCCTGTAATGTACTGATAAACATTAGACTTTCATATATTTTAGATTCATTACACACAACTGAAGTATTTCAAGCCTTTTATTGTTTTAATATTGATGATTGTGGCATACAGCTCATGAAAACCCAAAATCCCTATCTCAAAAAATTAGCACATTTCATCCGACCAATAAAAGAAGTCAACCTTCAAATAATTATGTTCAGTTATGCACTCAATACTTGGTCGGGAATCCTTTTGCAGATTCTTGTGTCTTGTGTCTCTCAACTTTCTCTTCACAATATCCCACAGATTCTCTATGGGGTTCAGGTCAGGAGAGTTGGCAGGCCAATTGAGCACAGTAATACCATGGTCAGTAAACCATTTACCAGTGGTTTTGGCACTGTGAGCAGGTGCCAGGTCGTGCTGAAAAATGAAATCTTCATCTCCATAAAGCTTTTCAGCAGATGGAAGCATGAAGTGCTCCAAAATCTCCTGATAGCTATCTGCATTGACCCTGCCCTTGATAAAACACAGTGGACCAACACCAGCAGCTGACATGACACCCCAGACCATCACTGACTGTGGGTACTTGACACTGGACTTCAGGCATTTTGGCATTTCCCTCTCCCTAGTCTTCCTCCAGACTCTGGCACCTTGATTTCCGAATGACATGCAAAATTTGCAACCTGTAGCCCATTTCCTGCACACGCCTGTACATGGTGGCTCTGAATGTTTCTACTCCAGACTCAGTCCACTGCTTCCGCAGGTCCCCCAAGGTCTGGAATCGGTCCTTCTCCACAATCTTCCTCAGGGCCCGGTCACCTCTTCTCGTTGTGCAGCGTTTTCTGCCACACTTTTTCCTTCCCACAGACTTCCCACTGAGGTGCCTTAATACAGCACTCTGGGAACAGCCTATTCGTTCAGAAATGTCTTTCTGTGTCTTACCCTCTTGCTTGAGGGTGTGAATGATGGCCTTCTGGACAGCAGTCAGGTCGGCAGTTTTACCCATGATTGCGGTTTTGAGTAATGAACCAGGCTGGGAGTTTTTAAAAGCCTCAGGAATCTTTTGCAGGTGTTGATTCAGATGATTAGGTTAATAGCTCGTTTAGAGAACCTTTTCATGATAATTTTTTGAGATATGGATTTTGGGTTTTCTTGAGCTGTATGCCACAATCATCAATATTAAAACAATAAAAGGCTTGAACTACTTCAGTTGTGTGTAATGAATCTAAAATATATGAAAGTCGAATGTTTATCAGTACATTACAGAAAATAATGAACTTTATCACAATATGCTAATTTTTTGAGAAGGACCTGTATAACTGTTTACATGAAATGGTGTAGTTGGTCTGCAACAATGTTTCTCTATAAGCAATTTAAATGAAAAAGTATTTCATCAGACCAAGTCACCCTCTTTGTTTCTGAATGGAAGCACTACTGAGACTACACAGCCCTGGATGTAGCAAGCTGTGATCCCCCAAGCAGTAGTAGCCCTCTTGATGAGCCCAATCACTTATATTCTCACTTTCAACAAGGCAGCAGGCAGCTCATGACAATTCCCCCCATTCCTCTCATTCTCTACAATAGAAGTGGATTTGGAACTGAGGAGAGAAGATGCATGTAGGGCTGCAGGCCATGATGTCATATTTGGGTATGTGCTCAGTTAACCAGTGACAGTGTCATGGGCTCTCAAGACTCACTGATGCATGTTAGCAGTGAAGGCTGGTCTGTCTGCTCTGATCCCACACAAGAGCTACTGTAGCAAAACTGCTGAAATAGGTGTCAGAACACACAGTGTATCACAGCTTGCTATGTTAGGGGCTGTGTATCCTGAACCAGTCAGATTGCCCATGCTGAACCCAGTCCTCTGCTGAAAGTACCTACAGTACAAAGGGCAAGTGAGCATTAGAACAGGCCGCCTTCTTCCATTGTTCCATGGCGCAGTTTTGATGCTCACTTTCCTTTTGAAGTTGCTTTCAGTTTGTGCTACAGTAGCTCTTCTGTGAGATCGAAACAAGCCACCTTTACTGCTCACATGCCTCAATGAGTCTTGAGAGCCCATGAAACTGTCACTGTTCCTTGGACCACGTTTGGTAGGTACTAACCACTGCATACCAGAGATGACCCAGTCATCGAGTCATCACATGTTGGCTCTTGTAAAAAAAAGTTCTCAGATCCTTACAATTGCCTAGGTTTCCTGATTCCAACACATTGACTTCAAGAACGTGCTCACTTGCTGCCTCATATATCCCACCCCTTGACAGATGCCATCATAACAAGATAATCAATGTTATTCAATTCAATTACTAGTGGTTTCAATGTTATGTTACACCAGACTTAGCACTTGGAGTTTAGCCCAGAGCTACAATTTGTTTTCAGCAGACCAGAGAATCTTTTCCTCATGCTCTTGGAGTCCTTTAAGTGTGTAATATATGCTGTTTATATAGGAGTGGCGTCCATTTAGCTACTGTAAATGGAATAGTCCATGAGTCATGCCTAATAAATTACAATTTCCCATTTGGATCAGTCCGTCAGTCCATCAGTCCATCCGTCCATCCGTCCATCCATCCATCTATCCATCTATCTATCTAAAATGTGTAATTGATGTAGTGTTTTAAGAACTTTTGACAACGGGCACTGGATTCATGGTCACTTCCCAAACCAAGGCCCTTCTACCCTAGTTACTATAATTACTATAATCAGCTCTAGTAAAAGGCTTGGTGGTTCCAAACCTTCCATTTCACAATAACAGAGCCCACTGTGGTCTTGCAAACATTCAAAGCTTTAGAAATAGTTGCCCTTGTCCAGATTCACATTCATTCATCCTTTCATTCATTCATCCTGTCATTCATTCATTTTCTATACCGCTTAATCCTGTGTTCAGGGTCGCGGGGGACCTGAAGCCTATCCCAGGAGACTTCGGGCACTAGGCGGGGTACACCCTGGACAGGGTGCCAATCCATCGCAGGGCACACACACATACACACACTCACACACCCAATCACACACTACGGGCATTTTTTGGGAACGCCAATTAGCCTAACCTGCATATCTTTGTACTGTGGGAGGAACCCGGAGTACCCGGAGGAAACCCACCAAGCACGGGGAGAACATGCAAACTCCATGCACACAGAGACGGGAATCGAGCCTGGCCGGGGATTTGTATAGCACTTTTAACAATTAACATTGTTGCAAAGCAGCTTTACACAATCGATTTACACATCTCAGGGCGATTTTATCACAGAGGTCTACAGACGTCCTTGGACTTCATGGCTTGGTTTTGGATCTGTGAATTGTAGGACCCTATACACAGGTATGTGCCTTTCTAAATCAAGGCCAGTCGATTGCATTTGCCCCACGTGGTCTCCAGTCAAGTTCTAGAAGCATCTCAAGAGCATAGAATGTAAGGGGTAAGAGAAGACAAGTAAACAAAGGCAACCTTAAAGCAAAAGTAAAACACAAAGGAGAAACCTAAACCTGATGGAGGAAAATATGTAGTTAAGTTATGTTGGAATTATAGTCAGCATTTTTATAACTTAAAATATCAACGCAATAGAGAAAATCTACTTTAAATAACAGGATAATACCACAAAACTTAAATGGGTCATTTTTGAGGTATTATTCTGTTAGTACAGCTTCTTTCAACCTAAAATTTCCACTTACCTGAGTAGTAATTTGTTAAACCCGCAGTGTAAGTACAGTATAAAATGTGCAAACCATTTCATATAATGCAACACTCTGTTATGCAGTAAAATCCAGTACTGAAATATAATAGCCTTGCATAGAAGCTCTAAGTAAGGTAGTTTTCAAAATTGAACTGTCAATCTAACACCTGCTAAGGCTCGCCTCAAATTCTGCAGTTATTTAGTGTGTTTTAGAATCCAGTAAAGTGTGCACACAGTGGTATTCAGACAAAACCATAACACATAAGGCCATAACATACACATAAGCATAGTGCAGAAGTTATTTGAGAGTTATGCACAAGGAATCCAGTTTGAGCAAAGCACGTTACAGGTGATTCTGATTTCTGAAATGAACAAATTGTTTTCTGCCCAATACTGAATCAAAATCGGAACAGTATTTAAGTGTGCTTACTTAACCAAAACTTTGGCTGTGTTTCATTAACTCAGTGGCTCAAAGTAGCAAACAATAAAATAGTTTACGTGCCATGCGCATATTATGATTTTAAGTCATCAATTTAGTATCTCATGGGCTCCATTTAGTGTGAGAGTACAATATCTGGCAACTTTGGATCTAGATGGAGGTATTTGGCATAATTTGAATGAGTTGCCGAGAAAATAAGACTTAAGCAGCTGGGTAACCCATCTCCCCACATAAATACTGATGTAACTTTTGAACTTGACAGACTCTAAATACAGCTTCAACTGCCGTCATACTGTGTCTGTATACAGTCTCAACTTCGGCGGTGTCTGTTGCTCATTCTTCCTGATTTTGTTAAACCACACACTGATTCTCTTTCCAGCCTATGCATGAATCACTTCCATAAACATTAAACATATGCATTAGGCTGGGCTGCAGAGTTATGTCTGACCGTACACACACACACACACACACACACACACACACACACACACACACACACACACACACATTTTATATAGAGTATCATCTCACAGGATGCACTATTCAACTCATCCCTCTTTTTCACTCCATTTATCTCTTTTCTTTAATTCTGTCCACTGTAATATGGTAATATCAGTTTAATCTAAACAGCTGGTTACTGAGTGACAAATGTGTGTGTGTGTGCGTGTGTGCGTGTGTGTGAGGGAGTAGAGCCATTTCCTCACAGATACAGGATGCCACTGGCAACATGACCTCATCTCTAAAGTACTGTTTTTTTCTTGTGAGGTGAATTTCTTCCCTCTTTGATATTTGAGTAAGTTTTATTATGAATGGAGATTATATTATGACTGAATTAGTTGACATAAACTCTGGGTTGGGTAGGTAGCTATGACAGATAACATAAGGGTAATAATTTCACAGCAATTGAAATTTTCCTATAAAAAAGCACATACTGTTTCGTCTTAAGAGACTTACTGCTACTCAACTTATAAAGAGCTAATTCATTCATTCATTCATCTTCTATACCGCTTTATCCTTATATTCAGGGTCGCGGGGGGCCTGGAGCCTATCCCAGGAGACTTAGGGCACTAGGCGAGGTACTGTACACCCTGGACAGGGTGCCAATCTAAAGAGCTAATGTTAGACAAAAATAGAGTTGCTTAAAAAAGAAATTGAGTTGTTATGTAGGTCATAATGCTAGCTCCGGTTGGTTTAGGTTGTCTTGCACTCTCTCTTTTCTAAGTAAGAAGGTGATTATAGTGTTGAATTTGACCTTATACTGAACATACTTTAGTAAAGAATTTATATTGTACATGCAATTTAGTTTTAAAAACAATCCTAGATGGTAATACTGTTTCATTAGTCCTGTAAAGGGTAAGCAGACAATATATTACATTATTCAAAGTTTACTTACCAGTTTTCCATTTACACTGCAATTTAAACTTCTTTTTGCCATAACTATTAATGATTTCTGTCCTTCATTGAACTACTCGGAATGACCATTTAAACTCAGCTCAGACTTGAGCTCAGACTTAAGCAAGTCAATGGACAATTTGTTTCTTTTGCAGGATCACACATCCCACTGGACACTCGCTCAGCACAGGCACTGCTGACTGAAAATAAACAAAAATAAAAGACATCACTTTCCACAGTCAGAGGCTCAAGTTTCCTTGCTAAAAAAAATGGAAAGGAAAGAAAAGGTCCGGGAGAATGGCATCAATCACTAGATTTAGAATAATTTACTGTAGCAACATGTACTTGACTCTCTGTAACTCATTTGGATGCACAGAATCCACAACAACGAACAGAGCCCGTTGTAGATATTTTGCCAAAAATGGAGCCAAACCATTTTCAACCAAATTCAAATTGAAATTCTATTTGTCATGCACAAAACCACACACAGTATAATATGCAGTAAAATGTAATGGTGGACTTATATGACTGTCTGTGACCTAAACTACAAGGGTTTCACTACAATGAAAACAATTGCAATAGAATACGTCTCGGGTTACATTGCTGTAACCCTGTTCCCTGAAAGGCGGGAACGAGATGCATTTTGTCGCGTTCCCGGTCGTTGAAGCATCCTGTGAAAACACGCCAAAGTTTTTGGCTATATATAACCTCGACAGGTGACGTCATCTGATTAGATGTAGGTGGAGGTTATAAAAACAGGTGAGCCGGCAACAACCTCAGATTAATTTGTCTGAACAGCCGTCCGGTCACGTGGTAGTGCGGCATTCGGACGCAGCATCTCGTTCCTGCCTTTCAGGGAACAGGGTTACAGCAATGTAACCCGAGACGTTCCCTTTCAAGGCTTCACTCGATGCTGCGAGAAAACGCTATGGGAACGAGAATACCAACGCCGCCGCACTACAGGTGTCTGGACCCCAAGGTTGTGTAGCGTGTGCGCACAAAGCCAAGAAGGTCTCAGAACTATGCCTGGGCAGCTAACTCGGGGGCAGTGAGCCCGGAGTAGCATGAACATCCAGATTATAAATGTAAGAAATGTGTACGAGGAGGAACCAACGCTTTGCGCCACACAATTACTGCAGGGGATACCTCCTGCTGGTGAGACTGGGATGATCACCCTGGTTGGGTGAGCCCTGCTTCCCAGAGGCGAAGTGAACCCACGCGCCTCATAGGAGAGGGCAATATGCATCTCTCACCCAGTATAGTGGCACTCTGACTTACGCCACTAGCTGATGCGGTGGACGTGAATCTGAAGAGCACATACTGGACAGTAAGTGAAGTTTCTCCTGCTCCAAAGCTGTAAAAGGCGGAGGACAGAAGGCTTCAAGCAATGCAGCTAAGAAAATCCTGAGGGTACTAGGGCACAAGCCCAAGGACAAGCTTTTCCTGCAGAAGCTCCAGCACTTAAACATTTTGGCAGTGGACTGGGTCTACCTGCTTGGCACACACTTGTTGCAGGGGAATACCTCTTGCTAATCCAATAGCTGAGGCGATCCCCTGAATGAGCCCTGATTCCTAGAGGCGAGGTGAGCCCGCACGCCTCATAGGAGAGGGCAATAGCATCTCTCATCCAGAGCATGTAGAAGTTGCTCTGACCTACGCCACTAGCTGATGCGGTGGACGTAGATCTGAAGAGCACAAGCTGGACACAGCAAGTGAAGTCTCTCCTGCTCCGAAGCTGTAGGCGCGGAGGACAGAAGGCTTCAAGAGCAATAGGGTGCCTGTTGGGTTTATAGAGCTTTCGGAAGATAGTGAGAGAGGATGCAGTCACGTACGTCCTGAGAGTACTAGGGCACAGACACGTGGAGGGAAACTCCAGCACTGAAACAATTCGGCAGTGGACTGGGTTTACCTGCTTAGCAGATACTTGCTGCAGGGGAATACCTCTTGCTAATGCAATAGATGAGGCAATCCCCATGGTTGAAAGAGCCCTGATTCCCAGAGGCGAAGTGAGCCCACGCGCCTCATAGGAGAGGGCAATAGCATCTCTCATCCAAAACATGTAGAAGCTGCTCTGACCTACGCCACTAGCTGATGCGGTGGACGTAAATCTGAAGAGCAGTAAAAGGCGAAGCATATCTTGGAGGCAAGAGGTCCGCCTTGCTACATGAAAATCTCTTCCTGACTACTTCGGAGTGGGGTTCCCATTCCCCGTGTGTCAGAGATAGACTGGACAGTGCTACTGCTCCCGCATCCATGCTGGAATGTAAATCGCTCTGAGGGACAGGAACCTGGTGCGCTAGCTGTTAGCGGCGCGAGCACAGTCCGCCCTGGCGATAATATATGAGACTGCCATAGTGTTGTCCACCGCACTAGGACATGGCAGCCTCTCAACTGCTGGAGGAAGTGCTTTAGGGCCAGAAATAGAGCCATCATCTCGAGGCAATTGCTGTGCCATGCGAGAAGATAGCCTCTCCAGCTCCCTTGGGCTGGACGGTCATCAGAGACCGCACCCCAGCCTGTGAGGGAAGCATCTGTCGTTAGCCTCAGCGACGACAAGATGAACTTAGAGTGGGACCCAGAGTAGAGACCGGGGTCTGAACCACGTAGAAAGGGTACGAAGCACCTGGCGCGTAACCCATATTGGGGATTGGCCCTAGTGATATCCCCTGGTTCTTAGCCACAACTTAGAATGCTCTCATGTGCAGAAGGCCCAAAGGTGTCACCGTGGATACAGCTGCCATGAGAACTAGGATGTCTGAAAGTGATGGTCACTTTCTGGTCTAGCTTGTTTTCCTTGAGGGTGTTGAGAATGGGTTCGATACGAGCAGGAGACAGCTGTGCCCGCTTATGACCGAATCCCATATGGCACCCAATGTGTTGTCCTCTGCACAGGAAAGAGCACGCTTTCGTGGCGTTGGGTCCCAGTCCTGAGAACAGAGATGAGCTAGGACGACATGCTGATGTCGAAGCACTAGCCACCGGATGCCCTGAGACTCCCATAAGAACCAGGGCTAAATCCGTGCATTTTGTATGTGTGCAGGTGAGCTAGACCAATGGAAGGACCCGATACTGGTAAGCTTTGCCCCCGAAAGCGAACCTCAGGATCTTCCTAAAATAAAAAACTTTGTTGTGGCAATGTTTCTGTATGAAAGTAAGCGTCCTTAAATCGATTGTCAGAAACAATCGCTTGGTAGGGTTGAGAGCAATCACCTTTACAGTCAAGATTTGAACTGTATTCATAGATTTTCAGGTAGCGGGAGAGCCCGCAGAATCTGAAATATTGGACGCAACCCCCGTTCCTCTTGGGAACCAAGAATACCGACTGTAGTAGCCTGACTCACTGTCTGGTGGGGGAACATGTTCCATGGCCCCCTTCCCCGGCGGCTTGTCAGCAGATGCGCACTTTCTGGTTTCATGGAAGTGGAGGCCGCGCCATTGAAAACACAGAAGGTGAAGTGAGAACTGAATCCTGTAGTTCCTCTCTCCAGTGCTTAGTACCCAAGGAGATATACTTGGCAGTAGCTTCCACGCTGCCAGTTTCTCATAAAAGGGCAAAAGTTTCGGCAGCTTGGTTAAACGGGGGTGGGGGGGTGGGGGGTGTTAGATGTGGTGGCGGAGCAAAAACACCGACCTCCTGGGGGTGCCAGGGAGAACACTTATTCGCTAGAAAGGAATTGTGGGTGCCTCTCCCTATTGGGGGGGCCACCCCCATTTATTTTATTTTACACACACACACATATATATATTTTAAATCAGTCTGACCTCCTGGGGCAGATAGTGAAACGCGGCGCACCCCAATTTTTTACGAGGAGGTGCCCGGGTCCAAAAAAAAAAAAAAAAGAAAACCCACACTCCTTGTGTTTACGCCTCACAAGAGTCAGACCCGGTCGAGACTGGGTGGCCGACAATCCCGACTCTTGAGCATGGCGGGGAGGGAATCTCCCAAAAGCTTGTTCGTATAACTTCGCCCCAGAACCTAGTGGCGGCTGAGTCAACGACATCGCTAACCTTATCTTGAAGAGCCCCACCAGTACTCAAGTCTCTCAGCAGGTCAGCCTGGTAGGCCTGTAAAACCGCCATGGTGTGCAGTGGAGCACCAAACTGACCCACTGTCTGAAAAGCTTTTCCCTCCAGGGAAGATAAAAGTCTACACAGCTAGAAAGGAAGTATAAGCTTACCAGGGAGGATGATGTCCCAGGAGAGAGATAGCCTGTGAAGCGTCTCTGCTATCTGGGCTTTTTTTTTCATCATATAATCCCGCGTTTCCACATTGACTATATTTAAATAAACAAATAAGTCGATGGCAGGAAAAACACAGCATGAATACAGCTTACTCCATGAAAGGGTTAACTCATACGGAGAGAGCTAAGGGGGGGGGGAGAGCGTCATTGAGGCTCCGCCCCCCGGCCACCCGACAGAAGCTGCCGTCTACTGCTTGTTTTTTTTTTTTTTTTTTAAGTGCTTAAGGCTATTTTCATCTCCGGTAAACAAGAGAGAAATCCTCGTGATGACAACGCGGAAGAAAGGAGTTTTCTTACCTCCATCTGCCGCAGCTCTGTCAGATGCACGAGTTTTAAGCCAGGAATGCGCGGCGGCTCGCAGCTTCTCAGGGAATGCGCGGCGCGCGCAGCACTAGTCGAAGCAGTGTAGAGATCGCACTCCGATATGGATTATCACACACGGAGGGATATCTGGTTTAAACTCGTCAAATTGGTGAGTTAAACACCTTCTTATTTTGCTGGTTTAACACAAGCACGCTTCACAACGAGGCTCTGAAGACAAATGATCTGAGGTTATTGCCGGCTCACCTGTTTTTATAACCTCCACCTACATCTAATCAGATGACGTCACCTGTTGAGGTTATATATAGCCAAAAACTTTGGCGTGTTTTCACAGCATGCTTCAACGACCGGCAACGCGACAAAATGTTTCCCATAGCGTTTTCACGCAGCATCGAGTGAAGCCTTGAAAGGGAACAAATAAACTAAAGATAGCATTTTTAGTTTTTTTAGTAATTGTAAAAATACAATTTAGTAAAAATCTAAATTTTAGCTGGAAATGTACAAATTTACAAGTGTTTTCAAATAAAATAGAATTAAAATAAAAACTTATGAACTGAATTATGCAGAATTTGCAATGCCTCACTCTTGATTCCAGCACATAACATTTTGTCAGTAATGCTCAGTGAACAGGTAGCTGTGTCCATAGGGCTGCACAATTTATGCTAAAATGTGAAACAGATTTTTTTAAAATACGGGAATTGAGATCATGTATTGAAAGCAAAAAAAAAATTTAAATGTGTGATGAAATTGGCAACTTAAAAGAATGATTATTATGTCATTCGTTAAGATGTGGATTATGGGCACACGAGTCCCACCCAGGGACACATGGGCCAAAAGTCGTCTTATCTGATCCCACAGAAAAGCCAATGCATAAACTGAAAAAAAGTTATGACATGCTGGCCTTGGCAGAAAGGCACCAGAAATACCCAGAGCACTACAGAGTGCCATGCACAGGGCCCACCAAACTCCCCAGATCCTAATCTACTCATTCATTCATCTTCTATACCGCTTAATCCTGTGTTCATGGTCGTGGGGGACCTGGAGCCTATCCCAGGAGACTTCGGGCACTAGGCGGGGTACACCCTGGACAGGGTGCCAATCCATCGCAGGGCACACACACATACACACACTCACACACCCAATCACACACTACGGGCAATTTAGGAACGCCAATTAGCCTAACCTGCATATCTTTGGACTGTGGGAGGAAACCGGAGTACCCGGAGGAAACCCACCAAGCACGGGGAGAACATGCAAACTCCATGCACACAGAGATGGGAATCGAGCCTGGCCGGTGAATCGAACCCAGACCCTGGAGGTCCTAATCTACTGTATTCTCTAAATCGGACAAAACGATTCAAAACCGCAGAAGCTCTGCCCCCACAACTCACAGCACAAAAAGAAGCTGCTGCCAACATCCTGGTGCCAGACCCCAGTCGTGACCTGAGGGGCCAGAGCCACCCCAGTGGCACACTGGGAACACGAATCCTACAGTAGATGAGTTTAATGTAAATGTGTTTACTGATCTGAATACTCGGTAAGACCCATAAGATATGTTGTTGGTTGTCTTTCAGCTGTGACCATCAAGGGGTCGCCAAAGCAGACAATCCGATCTGGACAAAACTTGGCACAGGTTTTTATACCACATATCCTTCCTGATGCAACCCTTCTATTATACAGTACATGCTTGAGCCCGGCAGTGCATCTAGTGCTTCCGCATGGCAGGTGAGAACCCTACCACTGAGTCACCAATACCTGCGAAATATGTAAGATACACCAGTATAAAATAAGATGTTTAAAAAAGTGGGCAATACGTGTTGCAATATATATTTTTATATGTCCTCTGCAAAACTGAATATAGAAAACGAATGATAATAAACCTGTAACTTACAGAGCATTCTAAACAACTTGTAGAGAGTTGCACGTAGATACCCAATAAGGATTACCAATTAGTCAACCTGGACCGACTTTATACTTAACAACTTGTAGAGAGCAAATGCTAGTCAACATACAAAGAACCAATATTTATTAAGCTACAGTCAACCTAATGCTAGAAAATGTAAAGGAATGCATACAGTAGTTAGGCAAGATCTATACAGTAAGACCAAATGTTTCCTCAAGGCTTTTTGGATGTTTAATGAATGTCTAGGTTTTTAAATGGCTTCTGGTTGAAACCTTAAACAGAACCTCTCTGTTATGTGGTCGTAAAGAGAATGTAAGAGTTAGTCCAGAAGTGGAGGACTCTTCAGGTTGCTACAGTAAAAATTTAACTATATAAACAATTACAGATATTTTACATCATACAGTACAGTACAAGTCCTTCTAAAACTTTACTAT
>CM060121.1:7782475-7959975 GCA_030522415.1 Channallabes apus
TTAAACTTGACATTTTCTGTCTTTTAAAATTGATGGTTGTTTCTGATGTTGTTTCAGTGATGTGAGGTACAACAGGGTAAGTTGTCATTTCTACTTAGTGCTCAGTATCTGTATCGGTTTCGTGTTTCCAACCGCTCTTGAACCCACATTTAAACATAACATGAATGTGGTTATAATGGAAGGGTTATTATTATTATTTATTTATTTATTGTTAAATCAGAACCGTACCTGGAAACACTGAAAATGACATAAAAAAAAAGGCAGATGTAGAAATGCCAGCATGGTTTGTAAATTCTGGCTCTGACAGTTTCCTCAGCCTCAGCTAAAAGTTGACGAATGGTCTTAATCAGCATGCGCAAGATGTACGTACTATTACATTCTGTGTTTCCTCCTCACACACGCATTTGCAAATGTGTAAATGCATGCAATATTTATTAATGATTTTAATTTGCTTGGTTAGATTTTAATTTTCAAATATAACCAAATGAACTTATTTTAAACAAGGATCACCTTGCCCAGCCAGTTACTAAGAATGCTACAGTATTAATGCATTCTACAAGCATCTTCACATTTATCTTCATTTTTGTCTCAGTCCAAGCTTCACACTGTATCTGAACATGTGACCAACCAAGTAAAAAACACTTTTTTTACACAGGTTCCCAGTCATGGTGTGCACCTCCTTTACCTTTTCATATCTGTATATTTATCTGTTTAGAACACATTGTGTATTTATTTTGAATAATTAATTCAAATATGGTTGCATCCCTATTGTTCAATTTATGTATACCGTGCACAATACTGTACAGTATATACAGTACAGTATGTTCGTGACTCACAAATAGTTTACATTTTAAAATCATTACTGTTACGTAGCACACTGATCTAAGAAACAGAACAAGTGGTGCCCAGGGATGGATTTGGTTATATGGGCCACTTAAATATTGTCCCAATTGTCAGATGAACATCAGTCCCTGTATATCTACACTAGTGACACATATCGTGCACTACATAGTGAAGAGGGTGTGGTGGAATGTAGAGTCTTACTCCCTCTGCTGAATGTTCCTGCAAAAACGTGTGTGTGTGTGTGTGTGTGTGTGTCTGTGTGTGTGTGTGTGTGTGTATGTGTGTGTGTGTAAATCTGGAAAGAATAGTGCCCTTGGTAGTGCATTTTTGAATGGGTTGTGATCGTTTAGCAGAAGTGTGTGATCTTCCGACGTGAAACTGTGACGGCTGCCAATACTGACCTCCGGTTGAAGGGTTGTGACCTCTCTTAGCTCAGCTATTGGCAGGTGCTTGTTAGACATGATTACATTAAAGGAGCCGCACGTGAAGGCACCACTTGCACGCACACACTGAGCACACCATGGAAAAATCAGAGTTGACAGACAGCTGGAATACCTGTTTCTTTCTCTCTCACTCTCTCTCTCTCTCTCTCTGACACACACACACACACACACTCTCTCTCTCGCTGTGTTTTTCAATATTAGGGTAATTTCATATAATTGTTTGAAACAGGGCCACTTTTCCTAATTCCAATATGTATCCTTGACAACAGGGTCAACCAGATGGTGGAAAAAAGAAGGGGGGGGCGCAGTGAGATGGAGCGGGATAGAGCAAGATCGAGACAAGGTGTAAGACAGCGAAAGACACGGGAAAAACAGGCAAAGACTGAAGAAAGAGACAGACCAAAGACAAATCGAGAATATTAGTTTTCTAATCAACAGTCAGGCTTTAGATTAGTGTCGTGACAGAACAAATGGTAAACTAAACATTGAATTATACAAGTAGAGCCTAACATAAACGACTTTCCTAAATTTACTAAACTGTATCAAACCAATATATCATCACCTTAACTTAAACCCTATAAATAAATAAATGAATAAATAATACAAAGTGCTGGAGTTCATTAAAATGTAATTAAAATTTAAAGCACAAGATGAGAAAAAGTTTTTTTGTTGAAAAGTCGTAATTTATCATAATTTAACATAATTACATTCTGCTCAATTAATCATTTCTTTAAATTATTCTTGGTTTAGAAATGAGAAATAAGTTAATGCTATATTAATAATTTCAGAGGTGTATCAAAATAAACTTTGAATATAAATCTGTGTGAATTAAGAATAACTTAGGGAAAAAAAGAAAAAACATCTTTTCAGGTAATCTGGAAGTTTTTAGTTTCCTACTGTACATGTGTTTAAAATAAACAAAATAAAAAAATCTAAAATGAACAAATTTTAATATATTAAAAATTTTATCACAGCTTTAAATCTCACACACACACACACACACACACACACACACACACACACACACACACACACACACACACCTTATTACATGTACAGTACACTACGTTCTGCACAATGTACACATACATTAGTAATGCCTTATTATTAATAAGCACTGTTAGGCACATAATAGTAGAGGGTTAATACTTATGCAGTCACAGCTTAATGCTAACAACATTTCAGGTAAATGGACACATTTATTTATTTTATCCACACAGATTATTATGACTATTGTTACTACACCACTTCAGCTCCTGTACCAGGTGAGCTCTGTACCTTTGGATGGATGAATGGATGGATAGAACGAAAGAAACAATGGATCTTGTTTTTAAAATTCATTCACAATACATATATTTTTTATTATATCTTTTATTTATTTATTTTACTCATGAAATAGTAGGGCACTGGTGGCTCAGGGGTAGGTGTTTCGCCTGCCATGCGGAAGGCCCGGGTTCGATTCCAGCCAGTGCCCACACCCCAGCCACTGATAAAATGGGAGGGTTGCGTCAGGAAGGGCATCCGGCGTAAAACCTGTGCCAAGTTGTAGTGCGGACTGGATATTCCGCTGTGGCGAGCCCTTGCCGGGAGCAGCCGAAAGACCAACAACAACAACACATGAATTTTGATGTGATGTTAGTCTGGTAAATTGCTTTTATTAATTAAGTTTTTTTATATGGCTCTGTTGCATCTCCAGGGTCTGGGTTCGATTCCCCGGCCAGGCTCGATTCCCGTCTCTGTGTGCATGGAGTTTGCATGTTCTCCCCGTGCTTGGTGGGTTTCCTCCGGGTACTCCGGTTTCCTCCCACAGTCCAAAGACATGCAGGTTAGGCTAATTGGCGTTCCTAAATTGCCCGTAGTGTGTGATTGGGTGTGTGAGTGTGTGCATGTGTGTGTGCCCTCTGATGGATTGGCACCCTGTCCAGGGTGTACCCTGCCTAGTGCCCGAAGTCTCCTGGGATAGGCTCCAGGTCCCCCACGACCCTGAACACAGGATTAAGCGGTATAGAAAATGAATGAATGAATATGGCTCTGTTGAACTCAAACTGAACTAAAAGACATAACATGGCCTGGTATCTGATCTGATCACAAAAGCATAACCTTATCTTAACAGGTTTTTCTTGTCTCTGTTGAATGAAAAAATTAAAGCAGAAAACATGAAAAAACAAAGTCTAAGTTTTGTAGTTTTGGATACTGACAGTTTCTTTTTTTAAACCCTTGATATATATCATTTTATAAGACGTTATATGTTGACATACAGTATAAAGGTTTGGACACACCTATAAATGCAATGTCTTTTGTTGATTTGTTTTGTGATTTATTTTTAACATCCTAGAACAAAGTAACAAGAACAACTACAGACAGTTTTTATTTTAAGACATGAAGGTCAGCTTTCCTGGAATAGTTCTTGCAAGAACAATATTGTCAAGTGCATTTGCAAAACCCATCAAGCGCCATGATGAAACTGACTCTCATGAAGACCTTCCCAGGAAAACAAGACCAAAACATTTAGAGTTACCAGCCTCAAAAATCACCAATTAACACACAGCACCTCAGATTAAAGCCGGCTTTAGATTATAAAGGCTTTACAGAGTGTAAGTAGCAGACACACCATAATATCAACCATTCAAAGGAGATTATTGCATATTTTGGATGCCTTCAGCATTGTTTTACAACGTAGAATAATTTTTTTTTTAAAATCAGGAACAAGCATGAAATTAGAAGATGTGTCCAAACTGATTTATTTGACCGGTATTGTATAAGTACTGTACTGTATATATCCAGCTAAGGCTGCATGACTTGGTTAAAAAAAAAATACATTGACATTATTTTGACACAATATTGCGTGATTTGTGATTTAAACTGTGATATTTAACTGTTAAATGTATTGTTTTTATTCAAATGTCTCTTTAAGAGGATGTTTGCCAAAAAAAATGTATCACCTCAAAGTATTAAAATAAATAAATACTTAAATTACAAAGAGACTTTAGATAAATTCCCAACTATTCATAAATTCCCTGCAATTTATTATAATTTTCAAATACAATAATGGTACACATCCAATACATGGTTTTATATTTTTATGCAATTAACTGTGCCACACTGTATCTGGAATTTCCATGTGGCAACTGTGTGGTAGTCTGTGATTTGGACCGAATGCCAATACTTCACTCCTTTTCTGCTGCTGCATCTGAAGTGATGTTTGAGAAATTATAATTTAGACAAAAAAACAACAACAACATACATTTAAATAATTACCTTCTCTTGGATGAATTCTTTCTTTACACCAATATAATTTCGTGTCCACAGCATATGGAGTAAATAGGAAGTGTGGGATTATCAATTATATTACTTTCATTATTCTGCAATAAACATGCTTAATAATAATGTTTAATAATAACATTATTATTATTATTATTATTATTATTATTATTATTATTATTATTATTATTATTATTATTATTAATAATAATAATAATAATAATAATAATAATTGTTTATATTTATAGCCTAATAGTTAAAATGTAACCAAATTCCACACATATTAAATAGTAATCAGCATCACAGTAAATAAAAAATTATACTTCATCACTATCAATATCATGTGTATATAAAATATTTAAATAAAGAAATTAAGGAGACTGTTATGAATACTTAAAATTCACTCCTATCTAAAATTTCTCACTACAATGACGTATTGTAGTAGCAGTGTTAATATTACTAATAAGCAAGGGGTAAAACACACATAATAATAATAATAATAATAATAATAATAATAATAATAATAATAATAATAATCCTATTTCGGTCAAGTTTAATTTTCATATCACCGCTGCAGCACCATTTAAATGGGTAATTTCAGTGGAAAGATCATATGGTGCATATTATAACACACACACACACACACACACACACACATACACACACACACCGCAGGTCCAACTCTAATAATGGTTCCGGGAAATAGAGCGACAGGAATGTCGACCACATGTTTAAAAATAAAAAGTAGTCGAAAAGTCTCAGTAGGAGAAGTGTCTAACTTAATCTGTCTCTCCATCTGTCTCTCTGTCTCTGTCTCTCTCTCTTATACTCTCATACACAGTTTTATACTTTTTCTCTCTTTCTGTCTCTTGCCCAGGCCTTCTTTCTCTCTCTTTATTTCTGTCTCACTCGCTTTGCTTTTCTCACTATTTTCATTGATCTCTTTTCGCCTCTCAACTCCATTCTTGCTATCTGTCTCATGTTTTTGTCTGTCTTCACCTCTCTCTCTCTCTCTCTCTCTCTCTCTCTCTGTCTGTCTCACTCTTAGTCTGTCTCTCTCTCAGGCTGCAGTTATATTTATTCAGTCGAAGTGGTGTGTGTGTAATTTATTTAAAATCTATTCCAGTTAATAAAGAGCTCATTCAGTCAGGGTGCTGCGGCCGGCGCACTTTCAAACAACTCTTTAAGAGCTCTCTCTCTCTCTCTCTCTCACACACACACACACACACACACACACACACACACACACACACACACACACACACACACACACACACACACACACACACACACACACAGAGTCTGCTGAGGCCAGTCATTAGCTGTGATGCTCTTTATGAGAGCAGTGAGGACTCGGTGTGTGTTTGGTGTGTAAGGGGTGTTTGTGTGTTGTGTTTGCTCCCACTACTAAGAGCTGCTTCTGTTCCTGCAGTTATTAAACACTAATAAACGATAATGATATTTCTCCAACCACACTGAAGCGCTCGTCACTAACACACATCCTGTACAGTTTTCTTATTGACTGTAAGCGGCAGAGACGATTACACACCACACACACAGTGGACTCCAACTTTTTGACACTTGCCTGATGAATGATTTACAAACACACAATCATTTTCTATAACGCTTATCCAGTACAGGATGGCAGTAGGTCTGGAGCCAAGCCATCACAGGGCACACACTCCCATTCACAAACGACAAGCAGTTTGGTAAAGTCAATTAGCCTAATCTGCATATCTTTGGACTGTGGTAGGAAACCGGAGTACCCGGAGGAAACCCACCAAGCACGAGGAGAACATGCACACACAGACCAGAGGTGGGAATCGACTCGTCAACCCAGGAGGTGCGAAGCCACAGTGCTAACCACTACACCACTACACCGCCCACACAGCAATAAACTGTATATTATTATTACAGCTCTTATATTATGGTATAATTATGTAAGTGTACACATAATTTTAATTGATTCAAATGATTGATTGATCTCCAATATCTGCAAGGAGGTATTTAGAGGAATTCTTGGTCAGTTTCCTATATGTCGTTCCATATTCATGCAAACAAAAGACATGGCTTAGAAATGACATTTTTGTGATATAATGATAATTATTTTTAAGTCCAATGAGTGAGATCTTAATTCGTTAAGACAGACCCATCATGGAATGATAATAGAATCCATACAGTATGAATGGTCCATTTTTTTTGTTCTTTGGAGTTACTATTCGTATTCCTTTAATGTTCTTGGGCTTAATGTTGTTAATGGTAATGTTAATAGGGCCTCTTTGGATTGAACTTGTGTGTCTTTCACAACGCTCAATTGGATTGGGATCTGTGTAATTCTGTGGCCTGATTAGGAGCCTGGGTGTTTTTGCCTGCTGGGTCCTGTGTCTGGTGGGCTGGGGTGCACTGGGTGTTCTGGTGCCTTCCTATCACGGTCAGCATCGACTTTTTTGGTGCTTTGTGCCTAACCCTAACCCTGTAGGATCTATCCGCCAATGCAGCACAAACCACCAAAAAAGTATAATAATCAGTGTTAATGTGTTAAATATGAATATATAATTTTTTTTTCCCTGTGAAACATTGGTTACAATATATTACCCCAAATAAATCTGATGAAACCTCAAACAGTACTAAGCCTTGTAATGCCTCTGAGGAGTTTGGACCGCAAAACTGCTGTTTAATTTTAGGCTTTTAAATGTGGACAGCCCTCTTGAGTTTAGACTACAGTTTTCAATATGGTTTGAATTTGGAGACAAAAAAAAAAAAAAAAGATTTTATCTCCCAGGAGTAGTTTGGTTGTGCCAAGGATTCCTGAGATCGGTTCTTCCTCCATCATGACCCTGATGAAGATGGAAAATTAATGGAAGCCCATATCACCAAATATTTGAGGTTGCCCTATAAGCTCCTTGTGTATGCTCTGATTATAGAGGTGTTGTTATACTTATATTTAACTTGCCGCGAACAGGGTGTGTGGTCTGGGGCATGTCCAGGGAGCGCCGATGACGCTTTTAATGGTGTTTATATAATGGAATGATGAACCAAGTCCATTACTGTACATCACCTTTTCCATGCTCTAGATTAGTGCACTACTTAGTGTGAAAAAGGAATAGGAGGTTTTGGCTCTTAATGATGTGAAGAACATTGAACAGAACAGAGGTCAATGGAAATACATTCACATCAAACTTTCTCTCTCTCTCTCTCTCTCTCTCTCTCTCTCTCTCTCTCTCTCTCACACACACACACACACACACACACACACACACACATAAGTGGGTAATTTCAACATGACGTCTGACTTAAGGAAAGTTTGAATGTCTCTTAGGGGATTCTGAGAGATCGGCTTTGACTACGTTTGCTCCTGTAGGACAGTGTTTCATGGTTACAGGAGAAGAGGGGGTTTGCTTTTGATTGACAGATTGGAGTCCGGCCTCTCAGTCATAAACAGGAAGTCCAGAGCTTAACCTTGGCCAGCTGGAGAAGGACTATGTTCACCTTATGGTATGCTGTCTCTCTCTTTCCCACACACACACACACACACACACACACACACACACACACACACACACACACACACACACACACACACACACAGCAGTGTTATTTAGAAATATATAATAAAGTAATGTAGACAGTGAACTGGTGAACAATATTATCTAATGGTTAGGCAGTGTATACTGGTATTTTCAATTACTGCAGGTGCGTGGGTGTATGTGGGTGTGTGTGGGTGTATGTGGGTGTATGTGGGTGTGTGTGTGGGTGTGTGTGGGTTTGGGCATGTTTTTATATTCTGCTGGAGAACATATGGAGGAGATAGTTATTATTAAACATTGTCACAAATATTTAAAAAAATAGCATTTTATATATTTGCAAGAATGCTAAATATATTATTTCTTAAACAACCAATCAAATAATTAAAAAGCACTTTTTCCATTCCCATTTTATTTAATAAAACAGTTTCTCAAACACTCATACGTTATTGTAAATCTAGATTAGTTAGCACAGTTTATCTATTTATTAGGCAGCGTTATCACTTTTGATACAAATCTAATTTATTTCTACAACTGCATAAATCCAAAATGATTCAGATTAGCCTTTTTAAGTACATGTAGTTTTTTTTTTCTTTTTTTCTTTTTGTTAATTTTTTTTCAGATCACTTATTCCTCCAGGTTGTTGTACATTAGGGATTTAACCAAATATGAATACAATATTCAGAATAAATACTTTATTGCATTCCCATTTTTGAAAAGCTTGTCACAAAAATGAACAGGACGTCATGCCTATAAACATGGAAACTTTAAACAAGAAAAGAGAAAAGAAAGAAAGAGTTTGCATAAAAAGTGGATGCAAATACCGATACAAATCTTGTATCAACCTTGCTTAGTAACTGCATGGCCAGTATGGGCAGTTGCTGAAATAAGGCTACTGGTTTAATTGTACTGTTTCAGAAATATACTCAGCAAAAAAAGAAACGTCCCTTTTTCAGGACTGTGTATTTCAACAATAATGTTGTAAAAATCCAAATAACTTTACAGATCTTCATTGTAAAGGGTTTAAACAATGTTTTCCATGCATGTTCAATTAACCATAATCAATTAATTAACATGCACCTGTGGAATGGTCGTTAAGACCTTAACAGCTTACAGAAAGTAGGCATTTAAGGTCACAGTTCTAAAAACGCAGGACACTAAAGAGACTTGTCTACCGACTGTGAAAAACACCCAAAGAAAGATGCCCAGGGTCCCTGCTCATCTGCGTGAACGTGCATTAGGCATGCTGCAGGGAGGCATGAGGACTGCTGATGTGGCTAGGCCAATAAATGACCATGTCCGCACTGTGAGACGCCTAAGACAGCGCTACAGGGAGACAGGATGGACAGCTGATAATCCTCGCAGTGGAAGACCACGTGTAACAACACCTGCACAGGATGGGTACATCCGAATATCACACCTGCGTGACAGGTTCAGGATGGCCACAACAACTGCCCGAGTCACACCAGGAACACACAATCCCTCCATCTCACAGCAAGCACTCGATGACACAGACTGGGACATGTTCAGAAACAGCTCCGATGATGACGTCAGCGTGTTTACGGAAGCGGTTGTGGGATTTATTGGGAAGCTAGTAGACGATACCGTGGAGAAAAAGACTATCAGAACGTTTCCCAACCAGAAGCCGTGGGTGGATAAAACCATCCGCGATGCTCTGAGATCTCGCACCGCCGCCTACAACACGGGACTTGCGTCGGGGGACATGGAACCGTACAAGGCTGCGTCATACAACGTGCGGAAAGCGGTGAAAGAGGCGAAGCAGCGCTACGGGAGAAAACTAGAGTCACAGCTTCAACAGAGTGACTCTAGGAGCCTGTGGCAGGGACTAAGGACAGTAACGGACTATAAAGCACCAACATCTGGTATGACGAACGCAGACGCGACTCTGGCAGACGAGCTGAACACATTCTACGCTCGCTTCGAGGCTGCAGCTAAAGACGCTAGCGATGCTAATGCTAGCGGCGCTAATGCTAACGGCGCTAATGCTAACGGCGCTAACGGCTGCAGACAGGAAGACACTGCCAGCACCGGGAATGCGCTCATCATCTCCGAGCACGACGTGAGGAGAGCCTTCAAGACAGTGAACACCAGGAAAGCAGCAGGACCAGACGGCATCTCAGGCCGTATTCTCAGATCCTGCGCAGACCAGCTAGCACCAGTGTTCACTGAGATATTCAACATCTCTTTATCTCAGTTGGTGATCCCCACGTGCTTCAAAGAGTCCATCATTGTTCCTGTCCCGAAGAAACCACATCCTGCTTCTCTCAATGACTATCGCCCTGTAGCCCTCACCTCAGTAGTGATGAAGTGCTTTGAACGCCTTATCAGAGACTTCATCATTTCTTCACTACCCGATACACTGGACCCACTACAGTTTGCATACCGTCAGAACCGCTCCACAGACGATGCAAGCTCTCATCTCCTCCACACATCACTCACTCACCTGGACACTAGGAAAGGGAATTATGTTAAAATGCTCTTCATCGACTACAGCTCTGCATTTAATACCATAATTCCCTCCACACTCACCACCAAGCTGGAGCACCTGGGACTCAGCTCATCTATATGTCAGTGGATTTCCAATTTTCTGACTGGCAGACCGCAGGCAGTAAGGATGGGCGGACATGTCTCAGCTACACTCACTCTCAGCACTGGAGCCCCCCAGGGTTGTGTTCTGAGCCCCCTGCTGTACTCTTTGTACACCCACGACTGCGTGGCCACTACCAACTCCACCTCCATCATCAAGTTTGCTGACGACACCGTCGTGGTCGGACTGATCACCAACAATGATGAGTCAGACTACCTAGAGGAGATTGGGAATCTGGAGAAGTGGTGCCAGAGGAACAATTTCCTCTTGAACGTCAGTAAGACAAAGGAGCTGATAGTGGACTTTTGTACAAAGCAGGAGAGGAACTACCAGATCACCGTCATCAACAGGAGCCCAGTGGAGAGAGTGGACAGCTTCAGATACCTCGGTGTTCACATCACTCAGGACCTGTCATGGTCCTGTCACATCAACACCGTGGTGAAAAAAGCCCGGCAGCGTCTGTACCACCTCAGATGCTTGAGAGACTTTAGACTGCCCTCCAAGGTGCTCAGGAACTTCTACTCCTGCACCATCCTGACGGGAAACATCACGACCTGGTTCGGGAACAGCACCATGCAGGACAGACGAGCTCTACAGAGGGTGGTGCGATCAGCTGAGCGCATCATCCGCACTGAGCTCCCTGACCTGCACTCGATCTACAGCAAGCGGTGCTGGACTAAGGCCAGGAAGATCGTGAAGGACCTCAGTCACCCCAGTAATGGACTGTTCTCTTTGTTGCGGTCTGGGAAGCGATTCCGCTCCCTAAAGGCCAACACAGAGAGGCTGAGGAGGAGCTTCTTCCCGCAGGCGATAAGGTCGCTCAATCACAATCACACCTCCACACAGGACTAATAACATCTTTTTAAGCTCACAATATTGACTGGACAATCATGGACACATTCATACACACTTGCACTAAATATTTATACATCTGGACAATTGCACATGTCACTTTCACTAGTCACCTTTCATGCATATTTGCACAACCACGGTCACTTTAAATTATATATATATATATATACTGTATACTCCCCCCCCCCATATTTCTATATTTTGCAATATTTTATTACGCCCTTATTGTACAGTTAATTTTACTAGTTAAATTTATTTCTTTAGTATTTCCTTTTATTGATATTTATTTTACGTATATCATATATAAGCTTTTATTTTCTTTTTAAGGTCACTGGCGGTCGTGTAAGCATTTCACTGCATATTATACTGTGTATGACTGTGTATGTGACAAATAAAATGTGAATTTGATTTGAATTTGAGCAAGAACTGACAAATCTGGTCCAGTCCATGAGGAGGAGATGCACTGCAGTACTTCAAGCAGCTGGTGGCCACCAGATACTGACTGGTACTGACTGATTTTGAGCCTCCCTTCATTCAGGGACACATTGTGAAACATTTTTAGTTTATGTCTTATGGTGTTGTCTCTTTTAGTGTTCATACAAATATTTACACATTAACTGAACTAACAAGTTTACTGAAAGTAAAAACAGATGAAAGTCAGAGGACGTTTCTTTTTTTGCTGAGTATATATAAGTAAATACCGAAAAAAAAAAACAGCAGTATCTTATCTCACAATAATTGTAGAAGCTGTTAAATATTCCCCTTTCCAATGAAAAGTAACAGTAACTGTGGTTAGCACCTTGCACTTCCAGGGTCCGGGTTCGATTCCCGTCTCTGTGTGTATGGGATTTGTCCAAAGACATGCAGATTAGGCTAATTGGCATTCGAAAATTGCCTGTAGTGTATGAGTGTGTGTATATGTGTGTGTGCCCTGCAATGCATTGGCACCCTTTTCAGGCTGTACTCTGCTTTGTGCAAGTCTCCAAGACCCTGAATGCAGAATTATGCAGTATAGACGATGAGTGAGTGGATATGTCAGGTAAAGCGAACATTATCATTACTTTTATAAAGGGTAAATTTTATTTACCCGATTGTGTATTTGTGCTATTTCTTTGCCTTTGTGGTTTCTAATTTTTTTACTCAGTTGTGTAGGGGAAAATTGGTTAAAATCAACTAAAATTTATTATACTTCTTATTTTGTGCTGAAGAAAAATATATGGCACTCTATACTGCACAATCCTGAACCCTACAGTATATATGTTTATTTAAAAAAGCAGCAAAACAAAAAATGGCTAAAAGGCTCTGAGCTTTAAGGGCTGTGGGGCTTTTTCAGTGCTAAACAAAATAGCACATTTACGCTAATCACCCAGTATTAACAATGTCCTGTATGTTTTATCTCTATAATTATTAAAATGTTGATATTTTAGATAATGTTTCATTAGGTTTGGTTGCTAAAATGTATGGACCAATCTCTGTAGTTTGAGGTTATTAACTACTGTAGCGTTAGCCACCACTGTCAGCTAACACTGTCATCTAACACTTAGCCTATATTACACAGCAGCATTAAGGTGCTGTTTCAGAGTTTGTACAGTTAATTTGAGGTTATCATATAATTTATGTATAATTTTACTTATTTATTATTGATTATTTTATTATTCAGTTCATTAAAAAGTATTTAACAATGGGCAAAGTTTGGAGATAAGGCCTCCAACCTTTGATGAGGTAATTTACTGTACTTAAATACATATAGGTATCTGCATTTTACTTGAGGAGTTTTATTAGAGGATACTTTAAACTTTTTACTCCACTCAAAAGTACAGCAGATGTCTGTACCCCTATTTAACTACATTTCTTTATGGTGTAGTATTGGAAGCGGGAATGTCACCTGCTGACTATTATGCATAATTGCATGACTTGCCAGTCGTTCAAGATACCCCTAATAATGTTAGCGGTGTTTGATATCAGCAGTGGATCTCGTTGCACATTCACAATTGAGAAGCAGGGAGAGAGAGAGAGAGAGAGAGAGAGAGAGAGAATTGTTTTCTATAAAAAAGTTTAATATAAGCTCTGTGCTTCTGACATCTGATGGCAAGTTCTTCTGTACTTTTATACCAGTACACAAGTAAATGGAAAACTTCTACTTATACTTGAGTAATATTTGTCCTAGGTAATCTCCACTTCTAGTCAAGTACAGATAGCCCACGACATATTAAAATTTGAAATTACGTTTGTAAAGATACAAACAGAATGTGGTTTTACAAATATTTTAGTAGATACGAACAAATCATGGAAGTAGCTTATGTGTATTGTACAAAAAATAAACACTTTATTCAGTTCAAACTAATATTTCCAATTATAAACAATAGCATTCACTTTCAGTGTGTAAGTGAATGCATAAAAGTATGTGTGTGAGAAATTAGTTGGCCATACTGGTTTCAATGAATCAGTAAGGGAGCACAATGGCAGGATAGAGAATGAATGATAGAGAATGGCTGTCCTAATGGTAAATAATCCTAATATCATAAAATCCTCTGAGTTCACAGTCCAAGAAAGTGGAAAATTATTTGTAATTTTACACTGAATGGTGTCTGGGATTCCCTTGGTGATTTAAAGTTGCAGAGACAACACTGTTACATTTCACATAGCAGGAAAACCTTGGATTGCGAGTAATTTAGTTTCAAGTCAAGTCAAGTAGGCTTTGTCATTCCAACCATACAGTACACAGTGAAATGACTGTAACAAGAGATCTAATTAGCTGACTAGCTCAGATTTTGCAGTCTAAGTACCATCCATGACATCCATGCTTGTGTGTGCATGTGTGCGTTTACTGTATGTGCATGTGGGTGTTTGTTTGCAAAAGTATAGAAGTTATCCTATATAAACGCCCCCCCCCTCAACCCCGACTCCTTTCCTGTCATCTCCTTCAAACACAACCTGAGTCTTGAAGTTAAGCACAGGTTAATTCGTTTTATTTTTAATTTACATTTTAAATTCGCTCTGAGCCTAAATGGTGCTGTCACACACACAATGACAGAGCCACAAGCAGTAAACCCAGTGGATTATGCGCACCATTGCGACGTGGTAGGTGCTAATCAACAAGCTAACCGGAGAGCTTGCTACTCTTAGCCGGAGCGTCCAAGACATCGCGGCCTTACGCCATGAGGTAGCGGAGCTTCGGCGGGACGGTTGCGTCGCGGCGGTCGCTATTCCGGAAACGCAGTGTCCCATAGGAAATAATGTAAATGCAGATAACCTGTTCCAGCCCTCCACCCACCGCCCCCGCAAATATTACCAATATTACCAATATTATAATAAATAAACATGAAACCTCACTTGACCTTAATTTATGAATCCTCTTTGGCACCAACTGCTTTTAAAATGAAACTGAAGTGGCTTCCTTTTCTTCTTATTACTGTTCTTGCTTCTCGCACAAAATGCAAAAAAATTAATACATAATTAAAAAAAACACAAATAAAAAATACATAAACCTGCTTTGTTTAGCTTTCCACTGACTCAAACAAGTTTTGAAAGTCTCCCAGATGTGTTAAGTTAAGCCTTTATTTGTCACATATAAATTACAGCACAATAACATTCTCTTTTTGCAAATCCCAGCACAATTGGTGTGAGAGTGCAGGGTCAGCCATGATAAAGTGCTAATAGAGTTGGAGCAGATAGGGTTAAGGGCCTTGCTCAAGGGCCCAGCAATGACAACCTGATGAAGCTGGGGATCAGCTGGTGAAGTCTGGTGAAGCTGTATTTAACTCAACTCACTTTTTAATCAATCTGTTATTGCTGTTAAAAACAAATGGAGCAGCAGTCTCAGAGAGAGCCTTATTGTTAATTAATATAGGCTCTTTATTTTGATGCCTTTTTTATGAAAGAATGAAACCCTGTCTTGGCATTTTATTTTCATCACAATCGGTTTGTAATAAAAGTACTTTTGACATCTTACACACATGAAAAACATTACGCCCAGTATTGTGTAGGTTTCCCTTGTGCCATTGGTTTGCTGTGGTTTCTGGCACCAGGACGCTGGCAGCGGATCATTTGGGTGCCTTCGCAGATCAACCTGTTGGTCCATGTTACATTAATGTGCAGTGGTTTGTTTTTTTTGTGGTCTGAGGATGTACCTAGTGCTGAAAAAACGCACAGAAGAGCATAAACAGAAGCGTTTGGATAGCTGCAGACAAAAGGTGGAAGTTTCTTAAATAAGTCATTACTGGTGACAAGACATGGATTCATCACTACGAGCCTGAGAGGAAGCAGCAGAGTATGGAACGGAAACAGTCTCAAGCGCAGATCAAGAAAATGTCCAAAAGTCAACCATCAGCTGGAAAATTGATGCTTACAGTTTTCTGGGATTCTCACAGGCCAGTATTGGAACATTATCAGGAAAAAAGGTTTAACAATTAACCACGCTTGTTACAGTGAGCTTTAATGCTTGTTGAAGAGACTGAAGCTCAGAGGAACTGAATTAAGCTTAGAGGAATGTTATCCAAGTGCATTCTGATCTTGCATGACAATGCACGTCCGCACAATTCTGCCCACACTGTCGACACTTGCACTTGAATATTGCATTGAGGTTTTAAAGCAACCTCACTATAGTCCTGATCTCCCTCCATTGAACTCTTGTTTGGTCCCCTGAAAGCAGCCCTATGAGGACGAAGATTCACTTCTGATGAAGAAGTGCGGATGATTTCTGACTCAGGTTTGTATTTTTTGGACTGTTATAAAAACATTCCAGACTGTTGTCAGTGAATAGTCCCAGGAGCCTGTCTGTTGCCAACAAAGGCACAGAGGTCACACTTTCCCCCTTTCTGATGTTCAATATAAGTACTTAACTGAAGCTTCTGACCTTCTGACTGAAACATGATTTCATGCATTGAGTTGGTTGATTTTATGCAAATTTGCAATATCTAATGGATTCATTTCTTTCCATGAATTTGTCAGCAGTTTTTACATATGAAATGATTTTAATATGGCGCGGTGGTGTAGTGGTTAGCACTGTCGCCTTGCACCTCCAGGGTCTGGGTTCGATTCCCCGGCCAGGCTCGATTCCCGTCTCTGTGTGCATGGAGTTTGCATGTTCTCCCCGTGCTTGGTGGGTTTCCTCAGGTACTCCGGTTTCCTCCCACCGTCCAAAGATATGCAGGTTAGGCTAATTGGCGTTCCTAAATTGCCCGTAGAGTGTGATGGGGTGTGTGAGTGTGTGTATGTGTGTGTGCCCTGCGATGGATTGGCACCCTGTCCAGGGTGTACCCTGCCTAGTGCCCGAAGTCTCCTTGGATAGGCTCCAGGTCCCCCGCGACCCTGAACACAGGATTAAGCGGTATAGAAAATGAATGAATGAATGATTTTAATATACTGTAAAATGATTGATTTATGCACTCTTGTTTTCTAACATTCATATACTACCATAAACTTTAAACAAAAAGAACAACAAGCAAAGAAACACAATTGTATTCCATTAACCTTTAATGAGTTATTAATGAAACTAATATTAATCTTAGAGATACACACATATACAGTATGTGTGTGTGTGTGTGTGTGTGTGTGTGTGTGTGTGTGTGTGTGCGGGTGGTTGCATGCGTGTGAGTGAAATTCAGGTGGTTAGTGCCTTCTAGGAAAAAATGGCTCATATGCAGTTCTGTGTTCTCTTCATGAATGATTATTTAAGTTTACGGTATTACTAACCAGCATGTGTCTGCTAAGAAAAGACATACAGAACTTAAAGAGAGAGAGAGAGAGAGAGAAATGAAAGTGAGAGAAAGATTAATATAAAGAGAGATGCTTGGTTGAGATGTGATTAGGCGTAAAGGGTGTTGGAGGTCGCGACCCTGGCGTTGTCACTAGCATGCGGCCCACCCAGCATGCTCGTGTGTGCGTGCGCATGTGTAGGGTTTCAGCAGCGCAGCGGGGCGACGGCTCTAACAGCAGCACTCACACTGATGCTCTCCAGCTATAAAAGCAACGACACACACACACACACACACGCACACACACACACACATACACACACACACTTATTCATCTACTCGTCTCACTTCTTTCTCTGTGTCTGTACAAGTTCACAGACTGTACCTGGCAGATTTCCCACAATTCCTCAGTCCATTTTGTGCCACTGGAGTGCGGAATGATGGGAAAATGTGCTCAGTTTGACGTTTGTACCATTGAGGAAATGAGAGAGCAGGAAAATAAACGTTAGCTGTTATGTGTCAGTGCAGATATGTTTCAGTTTGCTTATGTTTAAGCCGGTTAGGCCACACACACCTACATCAGCTCACTCTGATCCGCTTAGTATAGACTCAAAACAATGACCAATGCTAAAGGCAAAAAATACCAAAATTAAGAGGTTGTGGGTTCTCAGATGGATAGGAATATCTCACAGTTTTGTCCTTGTCCCCATCAGCTTTTATCTCCTGCTGATTTTATTTGAATAGGAGTCGAAGGTGTGTAGCGCAGTGTGTGTGTGCACACGTGTGCGATTTAAATTTGGAGAGTTTCCACATCCTGGGTTTCCTAGGCTGTGCTTCAAATGCCACCCTACTCCTACTCCCAATTCCCTAAACTACTTACACACTGCAGCAAAAACATTATGACCTATCAACCTTTAGATTTAAGAACATTTGTTTCCATCGAGGATTGTTTGTGTAAAGATGATGTAATGATCTATATATATATATATATATATATATATATATATATATATATATATATATATATATATATATATATATATATATACAGTATAAATTGCATTTGCTCTTTACAGCCCTCTGTCATCTGTACACGTCTTGCAGCTTAGAGATGCTTGGCACTCTGACTTTCTCCACCTACTGCCTGGAAGTGCAAATTCAGAGAAAGCCATTTTTAAATGAGCTTTGGATGATGTACTTCTGAAGGCTGGGAGCAAAGTTTGAGTGCTTTGAAAAGTCAAACAAATAAGTTTATTTAAACCATAATCCCAAGCACTAACATTCCAGTTGCAATTACATCATTTTCAACCTTGAAGCGTTCTGCAAACAAAGTGAGAAAATGCACGCACCCATATTTTGGATTTGCTAGCACCTAATAAGGCAGCAAACTACAAACCAAAATATTTTTATGTTGTATATTAATCCAAAGCTAATACTGTGTATAGTTGTATACAATAAGACATTTTACATTGACAGTATACTTTTCCATAAGCATGGATGCAGCAGAGATGCAAGACTGCCAACATGTGCTAGAATCTCAAGGTCAGATACTCTAGAGGCAACAATAGCACGTAGCCATGCAAAGCTGATGCTGTTGCCCATCACTAGGTGCAACACTTGTCAAGAGTTTAGACGTTTGGTAAAATCAAAGGCAGTGGTTTTCCTCCCCATTGTTTCCTGTAACATGTCTCAAGCCCATAATTTTTTGGCCAATGGCTAAGTTGATCATTCCCCAAAAACCCTTCGAAATCTAACACCGACCCATTTACTGTACAAGGGCAAGAACGTCCTAGACTCTCTATGCAATCAACGAGTTAGAAGGCCATGGCCGAGAGGGGAGATGCTGGATCCTTGTGCATGGTATTCATACGTGACACCTTCCCTTGCTTTATATCTTGTTCCCCGTACAAGAAAAACTGCTGAACAACATTGATTATAGTAGTACATTTAGCAGACACTCTTATCCAGAGTGACTTACATTTTTATCTCATTACACATCTGAGCAGTTGAGGGTTTTGCTCAAGGGCCCAACAGTGGCCACTTGGTGGTTGTGGGGTTTGAACCTGGGACCTTCCAAACAATAGTCCAATGCCTTAACCACTGAGCTACCCCTGGCCCTTATGGCGCTTTTCCACTGCATAGTACGGCACGACACAGTTCAGTTCAGCTCACTTTTGGGGGGTTTTCCACTGGGAACAGTATCTGGTACCTGGTCCTTTTTTTAGTATCACCTCAGCTGAGGTTCCAAGCGCGCCGAACCGTTACTAAAACGTGACGTGTAAACTCTGCTGGTCACTGATTGGCTGGAGAAAATCGTCATTATTGCGTCACCGAACTTGCGACACGAGACACCACAGAACCGCTATACTGTATTTAGAACAGCTAGAGAAGGATCGCACGCACCTTTTTGTATTAACCAAAAATTTTCTTTGGCTGCCATCAGCCTCTTTTGAAACAAACTCCTTCGTCTTGCTGTTAAAAACATCCACATGACGAGAATGAAGAACACCATGCCGTCGATATGCTCCGTTGTTGTGTGTTTGTTTGTGGCTCGTTTACGATGATGTCACTGCAACTATAACGACACGTGAATAATCCCGCCCACTCTAAAGCGGTACTAAACTGCAGTGGAAGCGCAAACCGAACCGAACTGAGCCAAACCATGGCATATGCAGTGGAAAAGATGCATTAGAGTGCTGAGTACCCCTGATTATCTCATTAGCGTGCTAATGGGGTGGGATATACAGTATTACAGTACTGTAGGTACAGTAGCAAGAGAACAGTCAGTTGCCAAGTTTGATGTGCTGGAAAAATTGGCAAATGGAAGTTGAACAAGGAGCAAATTATGATGGCTATATGACTGATGCAGAACATCTCAAAAACACCAAACCTTGTGGGGAGTCGTTCACGGTATGGAGTGGATAGAACCTAGCAAAAGTGGTCCAAGGTAGTACAACTGGTGAACGGGTGGGTGGCCAAAGCTTGTTGATGAATGTTAAAGCAAATTGGCCCATTAGTGTTTTAAATGGCATCACTCACACACTCATACATCATTCTCTCCCTCAAACACACATTACCATTCTCTATGTTTCGTTCCTTGTCACTGTCTCCCTGTCTTTCTTTTTCGTCTCTGTTTTTTTGTCTCTGATTTTCTGTCTCTCACTCTTTTCCACTCATCTCTCTTCACTTCTCCCTGAGTTATCCTCCAAATTTTTCTTAAACCACACCCCCACACACACTGCCCTCCTGCTTGCCATCTGTTGATAATTATGGGTTTGTCTCTAGTGAGTGTGTGATATTTAATATTTCCTCAGCACTTGGACAAATAAGCTGGAAAAGCTGTGAGGAATCGAGATAGAGAGAAACTGTGTGTCCTAGCTGGACAACTTACTTCTCAACTTTCCATCAAGACCAATTGGCCTATGTCTCTAAACCAAAAATGCCCGGCGTACTCTCTCTCTCTTACTCTCCGATTCCCGCGCTCGCTCACACACACACACACACACACACAAACACACACACACACGCACGCACGCACACACACACACATGCACACACACACACCGAAGCCCATCAGTGCAACCACAGAGGCTTACACAGTGAACAAACACTATAAATCACGTTTAAAAGGAGATGTAAAAATAGAGCCACCACACACACACACACACACACACACACACACACACACACACACACACACACACACACACACACACACACACACTAGTCTGCTTTAAAGGTGTATAAGCAGTGCACACTATAAGAAGAAACCCAGAGAGGTCACACTCACTACAGCACTACAAAGCTACTTCTGTGTGTGTGTGTGTGTGTGTTTGAGTGACTCCAAAGGAGGGCCTACGGCTTATTTAGCACACAGTAGTATAGCTGGAAAGGTCAAAAGTCACACTGCAGGTTTCCAGGACCACCAATGAGAGTTAGAAGTGGCAAAGAAGGATGCTTAAAAGAGAGGGACATATTTATAATTATTATGGATAATAATAAAGGGGGTAGAAATTATATAAAATATATGAAAATGAATCTGGCATAATTATTTTTTTTCCAAATGTTTTTATTATATATATATATATATATATATATATATATATATATATATATATATATATATATATATATTTTTTTTTTTTACATATTGTACAAAGTCATCATTACAGTTGCAAAGTCAGCTAGGTGGTAAAGATGTTGGACTAATTGGAAGATCCCATGTCCAGACCCCAGCACCGCTAACTTGCCCCTGTTGGCCCCTTAACCCTCAAATGTACAATGAAATTAAAAGATTAGTAGCACTGGATAAGGGCAGCTGCTGTAGATGTAAGTAATTAATTATTTTTTTTATTTCCTCCCATATTCAGTGCCACACTCCAGTCCCGTAAGTAAAAGTATTGCACTAAGTTCCCAGAACAAGAAGTGATACAAAACTTGGAAGATGGAAGCCGTATGCTTTTACTACAAATACTAAAAACTAAATATATTTTTTAATTAATTTGCCAATTTTTGGTCTTCGCTGCATGCTTTTATCTCCACATTCCCCTTCTTTAAACCTCTTCATCCGTGCACATTGATCTTGTCAATGAGATCATCTCTGTAAACATTCTGTAGTGATGAAGTAAGAAGATTTGAGAGTTTGGTTCAATGCTGGTGCTTTTGATGGAGATTATGTTGAGCAGTACCTTTTTATAGAGGAAGAGTTGCAGTTTGAATGAGCCATCAGTTAATAAAAAACATTTGCATCACTTTCAGTACAGCCCTCCCATTTAATTATTTTATGTAACCAGGTAAAAGTATAGCTGAGATTGTAATTTCAAAGAGAGACCTGGCAACGATTGCAGGAGAATATAACAGTGCAGTAAATTCAAATAGCAAAAAAAAAAAAAGGTCAAAGTATTGGGCTCCACCAAGCAAAGAAAACAACTAATGAGATTTGAAATGACTGGAACAGAGTTAAGAACCCTTCAACACGTTACCAAAAGCTGGAAGGACAGTGCTGACCCGTCAAATTTGTGGAGGAAATGTGGTCGGAAAGAAATCATGAATGGAGATCACTTAACACTTGGTGAAGTTGCAACAGTAAAAACCATACTGTAGCTATGTTTAATAGAGAACATAAGAGCATTTCCACACACACAATGAGAAGAGAACTCACAAGATTGTGACTAAACTGCTGTTTGGTTATAAGAAAACCACTTGTTAGTGAAACAATACAGAAAAAAAGGCTTCAATTTGCTAGGGAGAATAAATATTGGACTTTGGAGCAATGCAAAAAAGTCATGTGGTCTGATTAGTTCAGACTGACCCTATTCCAGAGCAATGGGTGCACCAGGGTAAGAAGGAAAGATCATTCATCATGCATACTGAGCATTGTACAAGCCTCTGGAAGCAACGTTATGATCTGGGGTTGCATCAGTTGGTCCGGTCCAGGATCTTTGGGTCTACTAATGTTTTTGCTAGGCAGTGTATGTAATAGTGCCATATAATTTTTTTTAAAATGACTTTTTCTTGAAAAGTTAAAATCTTGAAACAGTGAGTCCTATTTTAAAATAAGATTTTTACCTTGCCAGCATTCATGACAAGCGTAAGAAGTGGTAAGCCTGAAATAAAAGGCTGATTACAAAAACTTCGAGGTCTGATTGATTGACAAAGAGAAGGTCCCAGGTTCAAACCCCACCACCACCAAGCTACCACTGTTGGGCCCTTGAGCAATACCCTCAGATGTATAATGGGATAAAATTTAAGTCGCTTTGGATAAGGATGTCTGCCAAATGCCATAAATGTAATATGCTTATCTACAGTATATGAAAAATGGTTGATGAAAGGTTTTTTACATTTGTATGCAAAATAATATTGGTCCAAGAATGGGAACTTAGGGGCACCAATACTGGAAATCTCAGTGTTAGAAACTGAAGGATTAATAATAAATCAAAGCCTAAAAAACTAAGAAAAGTATGGGAAATGTGGCTCAAGCTTGTCCCGTCCTGGATATTTTTGAAGAGTTCCGGTCTTTTAAAGCTCTGTTGATCTCTGATACTTTAAAAGGAATAAAGCAAAATGATTGGGTTACAAAAGTTTTCTTAATTAATCCAATACTGTATTCTAAAGACCCATAAGAAATAATATGTACAATACAATCAAGAATCGCAAAACTATCATATAGTGTAGCCAAGTCTTTCACTATACAGTACAGGACTATTCAGGATGGTCGAGCCCCAGCATCGCCAAGGTGCCACTGTTGAGCCCTTGAGCAAGGCCCTTAACCCTATCTGCTCCAGGGGCGCTGTAAGCTGGCTGACCCTGCTCTGACCCCAGTTTCCTAACTGGGAAAAGTGAAGAAGACATTTCATTGTGTTGTACAGTACATGTGACAAATAATTGAATATTCTTCTTCTTCTTTGTAATGACACTGGAAAATGCTGTTTTAATTGTTGTCCATGCAATTCTGAAATAGATTTCAGACTTCAGATGATATTCACATTTTGCCTTTATGTTTAAAAAACAATATGAAATGTACAGTGAGGTAGTAGCTGTCTATAGAAAAGCCCATCTCAAAGATTGTTTCAACTTTTAACTGAATAATTTCTTCAGTTATAATGTGATTGTACTCTAAAAATACACACACACACACACATATATATATATATATATATATATATATATATATATATATATATATATATATATATATATATATATATATATATATATCATTAATAAGATATTTATCTATTTATCTATGTTTTATAATAATAATAATAATAATAATAATAATAATAATAATAATAATTATTATTATTATTTTGGTCAATCAAAGTACCACAGGTCATGATTAAAAGTGTATTCACAAAAATGCTTGAGATTTTATTTAACTACCATTTTTAGCAAAAATATTATGTACTGTAGGAGAATTGCAAAGCTGGGAAATGCAAAGAATAAAGAATTTCACTGTGCAGTAATGTATAACCTGGTTGAGTTTTGTGTCGATACTAAATAGGTACAGTATTTTTAAACTTTGACCTGCTTAGTGGAAAGAGGAATATGAAAGAAAACAGTCAAATGGACTAATAAGATTAACATTAAAATCATGATTTGTTTCTTTATAACAAGGAAATAAAAAATCAGACAAACTTTTGGTTCTCCACACTGTTCATGTACAGAGCTTGTGCATGTACAGAATAGAGCTTGTGCAGTATATGTCAAAGTGTAACACAATTTGTGTTGATTTGGCCGTCTTATTCATCTACTGTACATTCATTATCCTGCCTAGTGTTTGTCCTGAGTAACAAAAATTCTGTCCATACGTGAGACTATAATTTGTCTTTTTAAAAATGTGTCAAATGCAAGAGTGATATCATGTCCTCTATCTAACTGTTAGACTACAATATGAACTGAATGCAATTTTATTTGGAAATTTAATCTCTGATTCTGGCTTTCAAGCTTTTATGATGCACTAAATACCTAATGGTTAATTAAATGTTATTATGCTTAGCCTTAGTTTGAGCTTTTCTACTTCTCTCCCATTTGCTATGTTCGACTAAGTCTCACTGTTTGTTTTAACATCTATCACTGTTTATTTTCACATCACCAGTCAGCAGATAAACCAGCCAATAGACCAGAGCGTCTCACACATCTGCATAAACGCTCGCTGCTGGACTCATTGTGTACAAGGTTGATGTACTTTGTCAGCTTATACGCGTCAGTGTGCTGCCTCTCTCTGGATATTCGGACCCATTTTATAAATGTGTATAAACTCTATTTTTTCTTGCTGTTAAATAAAAGAAATTTATCAAACCAAAGTGGAGGCATGAATGCATAATAGCATAGACTCAAACACTTTCTTAGAATTGTAGTCTTTAAAAAGGTGACAAAACATGTAAATTGGTCACGGACACTGATTACCTGGGCACCTCCAGGGTCTGGGTTTGATTCCTCACCAAGCTCGATTCCCATCTCTGTGTGCATGGAGTTTGCATGTTCTACCAATGCTTGGTGGGTTTCCTCCGGTTGCTCCGGTTTCCTCTCATAGTCCAAAGACATGCAGGTTAGGCTAATTGGCGTTCCCAAATTGCCCGTAGTATGAATGTGTGTATGTGTGTGTGCCCTGCAATGGATTGGCACCCTGTTCCTGGGTGTACCCCAGCTCATTCCCTACAGTAAGTCTCCTGAGACAGGCTTCAGGCCCCCGAATTCTGAATCCCATTTCCCACTGTAACCCCTAATCAAGGACACTACTCAATGTGTGGAACAAGTAATTGTACAACCGGCACACAGCACACTAGCTTTCCATTTAATGCTATTTGGAATTTAACGATGGATCCCTAAGGTTATCATAGCTGATAGAAACTTGAGATTTACAGGTGTCCATCACCTCCACCTCACCTTTTGGCTACATAGAATAAAATAGGTAAGAATTTAAAACTACTTTCACTCCTGTCAATTACGCCAACTCTCAGTCACCCGCTCCACCAGTCGCGGCTAGTTAAAGCCACCAGCTGCCAAAGGATATGTACTGGTGGAACAAAATAACTGGTTAAACAAAGAAACAAATCACCCTGAACTGCTGTATAAAGAAATATGACATTCGGGCTCATGCCCTTGTGTTAGATATCAGCAGGGCTGTGATGCAGTCATAGACATGAGGGTATAGAACCACTTCCAACAAGAAAACTGATAATGTTATGTCATCTTAAACAATCCTTTGTCTTCTTAGTAATAGCTTGTTGTTAATTGGAAGTTCAGTCTGAAGTTTTGATCCGACTTTGACGGGTGTCAATACAATTTTTTTTTTATAGCCAAATAAAAGGAAAATCCACCACATCAAGGTAAAATTCAAGCAGATCATACAGTATCTAAAACAAGAGTAAAAGAAGCTTGTACAACTGCGAATACGCCTGTCCTCCCATAGGGGACAAATGTATTATTAAATTATCTCCCTGTTTATATTGTATATAACAAAAATTCTGTTTGTGTGTTTGCACAGGTAGTTCCGTCACAACTAACCCCTGTCACAGGTGGTCCTGACCTAATGTAATTAAAAATTTCAAATAAAACTTTTATTTGTCAGATGCACAGTCATAAACAGTACGATATGCAGTGAAGTGCTTATATGGCCGGTTGTGACATTAAAATTAATATTTTCAATAAGAAATAAATGATGAAATTGAATAAGAATAAAATATCGAAAAACTTAGCTGTAGAGAAAAATAAAAGAACTAAATATCAAATATATATACATGTATAATATCTATGTAATAGCTGTACAAAATATAGACAATATGCCTGTACAAATCAAGTTCAAGTTCAAAGGCTTTTATTGTCATTTCAAGCTTATAAAGTTAGCACACAGTGAAACGAAACGACGTTCCTCCAGGACCAAGGTGCTACATGCAACCTAAATGTCAACATAAATTAACAGAAACACTAAACTAGCTAACTAAAGAGGCCTAGTTAGCTGGCTAGCAGAGACAAGACAGATAGATCTAACATAAATTACAACATAAATTTACAAAAACTGACTAGCTAAGTAAGACATGTGCAAACAAGAGCAACAACAAAGTGACAGTGCAGCGAACATATGGAAAATATGGAAAATATGGAAACTGGTGTGTAAAGTAATATAGAATTTAAATAGAAGTGTGCAAATATGCATGAATGTGCAGATGTAATAACAGTAACAGTAGAAAGCGTCCTCACTGATTGTAACGGTAGGCACACAGGCTACTGAATCCTCAGATTAGCCTGCAGAACATCTACAGCAATGGTACATTTGACAGGCAGAATTAAGGGTTGCCGTAGCGTGAGGAGCGGCAGCGAATTGACTGCAAACTCCATTCATAGGTAACTGTTGCATGCAGGTGTCAGGATCTGCACATGGTGGAGTTAACCGTTAATATAGTTCTCCTTAATGAAGAATATACAATGCTTTCAAAAATAAATAAATTAATAAATAAAATATTTCTTGAGGAAAATAACTTGCATGCAGAAGGTGTTAATCAAACTGTTAAACAGTGCAGTCAAACTGTTGATATAATCAAAGAAAGAAAAAAAATCCATCGTCCTGTTGGTCTATCTTAACATTTATCTGTCTTATTTATCTGTTTTCCTATTTCTTCATTTCTTTGCCTGTCTAAATCTCAGTCTACCCCATTCTCCATTAATGTTGTGTTCCTTCGACCCTTAGAAACACATTTGTAAAAATTATCACATGCCTTTGCATGCACTCACAGACACACACGCTTATTATTGTTATTAATAAGCCAGTTAAAGGTGTAACGAGAGCTGTAGATCGTGTTCATATTTAAGGGAACAGATTTTATGTGTTTATGTTAAGATTTGTGTTTAATGCCTGTTTGCATTGGGCTGATGCTCTGTTCCCCAAGCGCCAATCACTATGGCACTGTGTGTATGTGTGTGTATGTGTAAATCTAGCTCTGCCCGTCTTGCCAACCTAAACCAACCACATGGCACCAGAGAACCTGCTACGCTAATTTACAGTGCTAATTTACAGATCGCGGCGCACGACAGCCCACCGCATGCATAAATCTCTCTCAACACACACACACACACTGAGCTGCTCTCTCCTCTAGTCTCTTTCAATCACAGCGGTGATACATCAGAGAACATCAGTATGGAATTTATGAGGGTACTAACACACGCAAACACACACACATATATATATATACACACACACACACACACACACACACACACACAGCAGGACTTCTCACACAGAGCCTCATTCATCATTGGCTAGGGGAAACCGCGCTCTCTCAAACTTCCTATTTCTGTGAAAGAAAAAAAAACATAATTTCCTGTTTGAACATATCACCTAAAGTTGATTATCTGATTAGCAAGCCCAAAAGATTATATCTTTTTTTCTGCCAAGATGTTTTCCATTCAATATTTTAGTCTCTGCTTTAACCAAAGAAACTGGAGACATGAGATATTGATTGGCAATGCAGGTATGAGAACAACCCGATGGACAGATGAGAGAGAGAGAAAGAGAGAGATTGAGGGATTATTAATAGATGCTAATGACAGCCTGTTCACACCTGGCATTAACATATTATCCTGGGTGATCCAATCATGGCCTCATGCACACCAGATAAGTTATGTTTTTTGTCTGTTTGTTTACTTCTCCCTTTAGGTGCACCAACCTTCAACTATAGAAGCTATGATCCTGCACTAGTACTTTTGTTAATATCACCAGACATACAGTACGTAATGTACTGTAATCTACTGATAAGTCCATGACTAAATCGAACCCTGTGCACAAAATTAGTATGCTCTTTACAGTCTGGTGTCTGATGATATTAACAAAAAGCAACTTAGTAGTTATGTTGGATTTTGCCATTTTATCCATAGATTTAATATTTAGTAAATTATTACATGTATATTCATTAGTTATGTATGAAGGGTTAGATTTATCCATTTTACTGATGTTTCTTCACCCCTATATATTAGGGTTCTTACATGCTCCAGTAGTAGTAAAATTCAGTACTATATCAAATGTGTTCATGTCAACACTACTGTACACAAAAAAAACAGTAGAGAAAAATTTCTAGCCTCATCACTGATGCTTTAACTTATTTGCCGTTTGCACATTTTCCAGGCAATGTCATATCATACGTTATCATATAGGATTGTAACACTCATAGACTGTATACCAAACTGGATAAAACCTGAAGTGCAGTTTAAAGCTCAATTGTGGGAACTCTGGTCGTCACCATGTTGGCAAAAGCCGACTCTGCCTAAATCCTGGTTAACCCATAATTGGGTGAATGGGCAGAAAGAACAGTGCCTGGCCGTTTAATTTAGCTATATGCTAAGGTGGCTAAAGTTTACTTATATGCTAACATGACTTTGCACTTGAACTCCATTACCCATACCATTCATTTCATTCATTGTCAACTCCTTCTTGCTGTAAGTTAAACTACAACAATTCCAGTTAGCTGGTTAGCTAACGTGATGCACAGCTAGCAATTTTACACTCAAATCAGCCACATCGCTAATTTTGCATACTTTTTGGCATAATTTAAATTAAACTGATAAGTTTAAAACAATTCATTGAGAATAGGAAAAACTAGTTATACTATTGAGATATTGACCACTGCAATAATGTTTATTTCTGTTGTAAAGCTTTTTAACATGAGGGACTATGAAGACCCAGTGGCCATTCAAGGAACTGTGCATTTTAGGACTTATTTTAGAGGTTACTTTGCACACTCTGCCAATCATACATTATGGAACGATATCGCGGACAATATTCAAATGCAATTGCAAATAGCATTTGCAATTGCGTTTCCCATATGTGGACGCACAAACTGTGCCATAATTCAAATGCAATTGCAAACTTTGCATTACCGTTTGCTGATTCGCCTTCGCGAGCGCACACTGACTGCCAAATTTCAAATGAAAAAACAAAGTCCATTTGCATTTGTATTTCCCAGGTCTTACACGTCATGAACCTGTCATATTTAAATAGCAAAATCAATCACCACGTTTGCTTTTTCACTTTCTCTGCGCCGCGCGTCAAGCCGGCCAAAATTCAAACGCAATCGCTAATCCATTTGCAATTGCATTTCCAACACGTTACACAGAAACCTGTCAATCAGCGTCAGGGGCGGGTCTATACTGTGGGGCGGGATTGTATGGGGAGTGACGTCACTCGCACTGGCCGACCAAGAGGGGGATATTTGAGCACTGGAGGTGAACCGAGATTATCTCATTTGTTTATCAAGAAATAAACACACAAAAATGACAAATCGCATATTTTCTTGCTCCGGAGTGGACAGAGAAGTTTTTACAAATAAAAATATTTTTAGATCTTCTCCTGTTACAGCCTGCTGGAGCTAAATCTTTCAGAAACGCTGCGTACCGGTGTTATGCGCTAAAATGCCTCCCTGCCACTGATTGCACCCCCACAAAATCTCTGTCAAATATATGAGGACATCACAATCAAATATTCATATTATTATTATCAAATATAATATATGAGTATTATCACAAAGCGATTTTTATTATAAATAAGAAATATAAAAATATACATGTACAACCCCTGGCAAAAATTCTGGAATCACCCCTCTCAGAAGATGTTCATTCAAATGTTTAATTGTGTAGAAAAAAAAACAAGCACATACATGCCACAAAACTATTTTCACTCAACAATCCAAACTTCTGGCTGTATAAAACACTTAAAAAAACAAAGAAAGATAACTATAGTCAACGACAACTGTTTTAACAACTCAAACAGAGGAAAAAAATATGGAATCACCATGCACTTTGCATTTCTACAACTGCTAATTAGTCTACAGTTAAAAAAGAGTGCTTGCACTCATAGCTCCAACACGAGAGATGTCAGTTGAAACAAAGGAGAGAATTATCAAACTTCTTGGTTGTTCCCAGTCAGCTGTGTCTAAAATCTGGGCCAAGTACAAATCAAATGGAAAGGTTGTAAAAGGGAAGCGTACTGGTAGACCAAGAAAGACATCAAAGCGCCAAGACAGAAAACTTAAAGCAATATGACTTGAAAACAGAAAATGCACAACAAAACAAATGAGGAACAAATGGGCAGAAAGTGGAGTCAATGTCTGTGACCGGACAGTAAGAAATCGCCTAAAAGAAATGGGATTTACATACAGAAAAGCCAAAAGAAAACCATCATTAACATCTAAACAGAAAAAAACAAGGGTTCAGTGGGCTAAAGAAAGACAATCTTGGACTGCGGATGACTGGATGAGAGTTACAGTGGTGTGAAAAACTATTTGCCCCCCCTCCTGATTTCTTGTTCTTTTGCATGTTTGTCACACAAAATGTTTCTGATCATCAAACACATTTAACAATTAGTCAAAGATATCACAAGTAAACACAAAATGCAGTTTTTAAATGAGGGCTTTTATTATTTAGGGAGAAAAAAAATCCAAACCTACATGGCCCTGTGTGAAAAAGTAATTGCCCCCTGAACCTAATAACTGGTTGGGCCACCCTTAGCAGCAATAACTGCAATCAAGCATTTGCGATGACTTGCAAAGAGTCTTTTACAGCACTCTGGAGGAATTTTGGCCCACTCATCTTTGCAGAATTGTTGTAATTCAGCTTTATTTGAGGGTTTTCTAGCATGAACCGCCTTTTTAAGGTCATGCCACAACATCTCAATAGGATTCAGGTCAGGACTTTGACTAGGCCACTCCAAAGTCTTCATTTTATTTTTCTTCAGCCATTCAGAGGTGGATTTGCTGGTGTGTTTTGGGTCATTGTCCTGTTGCAGCACCCAAGATCGCTTCAGCTTGAGTTGACGAACAGATGGCCGGACATTCTCCTTCAGGATTTTTTGGTAGACAGTAGAATTCATGGTTCCATCTATCACAGCAAGCCTTCCAGGTCCTGAAGCAGCAAAACAACCCCAGACCATCACACTACCACCACCATATTTTACTGTTGGTATGATGTTCTTCTTCTGAAATGCTGTGTTACATTTACGCCAGATGTAACGGGACACGCACCTTCCAAAAAGTTCAACTTTTGTCTCGTCGGTCCACAAGGTATTTTCCCAAAAGTCTTGGCAATCATTGAGATGTTTTTTTTAGCAAAATTGAGATGAGCCTTGATGTTCTTTTTGCTTAAAAGTGGTTTGCGCCTTGGAAATCTGCCATGCAGGCCATTTTTGCCCAGTCTCTTTCTTATGGTGGAGTCGTGAACACTGACCTTAATTGAGGCAAGTGAGGCCTGCAGTTCTTTAGATGTTGTCCTGGGGTCTTTTGTGGCCTCTCGGATGAGTTGTCTCTGCGCTCTTGGGGTAATTTTGGTCGGCCGGCCACTCCTGGGAAGGTTCACCACTGTTCCATGTTTTTGCCATTTGTGGATAATGGCTCTCACTGTGGTTCGCTGGAGTCCCAAAGCTTTAGAAATGGCTTTATAACCTTTAGCAGACTGATAGATCTCAATTACTTTTGTTCTTATTTTTTCCTGAATTTCTTTGGATCTTGGCATGATGTCTAGCTTTTGAGGTGCTTTTGGTCTACTTCTCTGTGTCAGGTAGCTCCTATTTAAGTGATTTCTTGATTGAAACAGGTGTGGCAGTAATCAGGCCTGGGGGTGACTACAGAAATTGAACTCAGGTGTGATAAACCACAGTTAAGTTATTTTTTAACAAGGGGGGGGCAATCACTTTTTCACACAGGGCCATGTAGATTTGGAGTTTTTTTTCTCCCTTAATAACGTAAACCTTCATTTAAAAACTGCATTTTGTGTTCAATTATGTTATCTTTGACTAATAGTTAACGGTTTTTGATGATCAGAAACATTTAAGTGTGACAAACATGCAAAAGAATAAGGAATCAGGAAGGGGGCAAATAGTTTTTCACACCACTGTATATTCAGTGATGAATCACGAATCTGCATTATGCAGGGTGATGATGCTGGAACTTTTGTTTGGTGCCGTTCCAATGAAATTAATAAAGACAACTGCCTGAAGAAAACATGCAAATTTCCACAATCATTATTGATATGGGGTTGTATGTCAGGTAAAGGTATGGGAGACATGACAGTCATTACATCTTCTATAAATGCACAAGTTTATGTTGAGATTTTGGACACTTTTCTTATTCCATCAATTGAAAGGATGTTTGGTGATGGTAGCATCATTTTTCAGGATGATAATGCATCGTGCCATAGGGCAAAATCTGTGAAAACATTCCTACAGGAAATACATATAATGTCAATGGCATGGCCTGCAAATAGTCCGGCCACCTTAATCCAATTGAAAATCTGTGGTGGAAATGAAAGAAAATGGTCCAGGACAAGGCTCCAACCTGCAAAGCTGATCTGGCAACTGCAATAAGACAAAGCTGGAGACAGACTGATGAAGTATACTGTTGGACATTAGTTAAATCCAGGCCTCAGAGAATTCAAGCTGTTATAAAAGCCAGAGGTGCTGCAACAAAGTACAAGTAGTGTTTTTATTTGGTGATTCCATATTTTTTTCCTCTGTTTGAGCTGTTAAAACAGTTGTCGTTGACTATAGTTATCTTTCTTTGTTTTTTTTAAAGTGTTTTATACAGCCAGAAGTTTGGATTGTTGAGTGAAAATAGTTTTGTGGCATGTATGTGCTTGTTTTTTTTCTACACAATTAAACATTTGAATGAACATCTTCTGAGAGGGGTGATTCCAGAATTTTTGCCAGGGGTTGTACATGTATATTTTTATATTTCTTATTTATAATAAAAATCGCTTCGTGATAATACTCATATATTATATTTGATAATAATAATATGAATATTTGATTGTGATGTCCTCATATATTTGACAGAGATTTTGTGGGGGTGCAATCAGTGGCAGGGAGGCATTTTAGCGCATAACACCGGTACGCAGCGTTTCTGAAAGCTTTAGCTCCAGCAGGCTGTAACAGGAGAAGATCTAAAAATATTTTTATTTGTAAAAACTTCTCTGTCCACTCCGGAGCAAGAAAATATGCGATTTGTCATTTTTGTGTGTTTATTTCTTGATAAACAATTGAGATAATCTGGGTTCACCTCCAGTGCTCAAATATCCCCCTCTTGGTCGGCGAGTGCGAGTGACGTCACTCCCCATACAATCCCGCCCCACAGTATAGACCCGCCCCTGACGCTGATTGACAGGTTTCTGTGTAACGTGTTGGAAATGCAATTGCAAATGGATTAGCGATTGCGTTTGAATTTTGGCCGGCTTGACGCGCGGCGCAGAGAAAGTGAAAAAGCAAACGTGGTGACTGATTTTGCTATTTAAATATGACAGGTTCATGACGTGTAAGACCTGGGAAATACAAATGCAAATGGACTTTGTTTTTTCATTTGAAATTTGGCAGTCAGTGTGCGCTCGCAAAGGCGAATCAGCAAACGGTAATGCAAAGTTTGCAATTGCATTTGAATTATGGCACAGTTTGTGCGTCCACATATGGGAAACGCAATTGCAAATGCTATTTGCAATTGCATTTGAATATTGTCCGCGATATCGTTCCATAATACATAGCTATTAATTGAAAATAGCATATGTGTCTCATTAAACAACAATCAAACACAAAAACACTGTTATACAATGTTATACAAATTATTTCATTCAAGTCTTTCAGTGCCACAAATCATATTTCCAATTTTCAATATGTCAATATCGATATAGTCTGTAAGTAGTGATTTGTTTCAGTGAATTTTGGGCAAAACTAATGGAATGTGAGTCTGCTTTGAGAAACAAATCCCATAATTCTGTTCATCTGAAAAGTGAACATGAAAGTTTGAAAAAAAGCAAATCGAACAGACCTGTACAGTAGCTTAGATTCATTTGCTTACTTTCACTAACCGCTTCATCCTATCGTGGTGGATCTTGAAACCAATCCTGGGAACATTGGGCATGAGGCAGTCATACACGCTGGACGTGATGCCAGTCCATTACAAGGTACCATGCACACAGATACACTCATTCACCCCTATGGGCAATTTATCTTAGCCAATCTACCCACTGGCATGTCTTCGGGAGGTGAAAGGAAACCAGACAACTCAGAAAAAACCCACATGGAGAAACATGCACAGGAACTCCACACACAGACAGCAGTAACTTGACCTCAGTTGAGAACCCAGGGGCTATAAAGTGGCAGCACTATACCCTGCACCGCCATGCTGCGCTGCTGCTCCGACTGGAGAGAAATCATTTTTGTTAACGAAATATCATCATAATGACTCTAAACATCCATGATTATAACCAGTCAATCATCCTGAGTGGAAGGGATTGATGATGTCTTTATGTTAGTCTTAATTAATAGCGTGAGGGGCCGTGTGTGGCCATGTGTGCATGCCTAATCATTTCAGGTTCCTCGTTAAAGTCTTTTCCATCTCACTGCACTCCATCACACCCTCTGACATGTGAAAACAGATGCAGACACTTAGCAAAGAAAACCTCGTTTATTTTTCTCCTTCGTTACACACATCTGAGGACATAGGCATAAAGAGCCACTTCACATACATTGCATTCCAATCAGAAGGTAGGTGGTGTATTTTGGGCAACCTTTCTGGTTCTTTTTGAGTTCCTACTAGACTTGGCCCTACCATTTTCAGGAGCCAAAAAAGGTATTGCTCTAATCCAAGAAGTCAGTTGCCTCTTGAACTATGAACTGAACAATGTATTTTATTGAAGCAGTCACATTGTCCAGAAAAAAAAAGTGTTTATCTAGATTGCATACCTTTAAATGACAGACACTCCTGACTATCAGCTTTAACCCATTCAGATGTTTCCAAGATGTATTTACTGTAAATATTACAGTATTTGGAGGATTGGCTATTTGGGACAAATTAAACCTCAGCCATAGTGATGATGCCTCTACTCCTGCAGCCACATTCAGAATTGGCTAATCAGAAGTTAACCATGAGGGCAAATGTGTCCATTCATTACTACTGTAGCCTCACTGACAGTAACTCTTCTGAAGGAGTAGGATAATGATTTAGTGCATGTACCGGCAACACATCATGTATGTCCAGGGTTGTGGTGCCTCTACATAAAAGTGGGAAATGGTTTGGAACAGGGTGCAGGTAAGTCTTTTCCAGTACCAAGCAAAATGCCAGCTAGGCTTCTCCCTGGCAGGACCATACAGCCTGCTGAGACCTGGTGAACAACTGGCCTCAACATCTGCCTTCTTGTATGATTCTTTCATACAGTGTATGACTTTCTGTGGTCGTTACACATAAGGTGAATCTAAACTGGTTTAAATAAATATCCAAAATAAACAGGATTGTTGGTAGTTTACTTTTCTTTGCTATGTCTTTACCCTCTTTTATAACCCCATTAAAACCTTTTACCCGGTTAATCTGATCCCAAGAACATGCGGTCGACATTTTTGGCCAGGTGTTCTGTTGAAACATGCTACCTATAAAAAAAAAATGTTCCACAAAGCTGTTCTGTGTATGCATCGACACATACAACCCCTTTATTAAACTATTTAAACATGTGAATTTTGCATGTGCACACAGGTTTTGATGCACAATACAGTAACAATCTTACAATATCACAACATTTTGACTTTTACAGTCAACATTATGAACTTGTGTTATGGTAGCATATTTTGACAAGGCAGCACAGCCTGTCAGAACTTCAGAAAATGAGCTGATCTTACAGTATGAACACTGCCATGTTGATTAGAATTTTCTTTCTTTTTGTGACTAGTGACTAGGATTCCATGACATTGTTAAAGTAGTAGTTTTGTTTTAATCCAAGGGTGTCACCTGGACCCTAGTTTCCCCAAACAACATGATCTCATTCATTCATTCATTCATTTTCTATACCACTTTATCCTGTGTTCAGGGTCGCGGGGGACCTGGAGCCTATCCCAGGAGACTTCGGGCACTAGGCGGGGTACACCCTGGACAGGGTGCCAATCCATCGCAGGGCACACACACATACACACACACACATACACACACTCACACACTACGGGAAATTTGGGAATGCCAATTAGCCTAACCTGCATGTCTTTGGACTGTGGGAGGAAACCGGAGTACCCGGAAGAAACCCACCAAGCACGGGGAGAACATGCAAACTCCATGCACACAGAGACGGGAATCGAGCCTGGCCGGGGAATCGAACCCAGACCCTGGAGGTGCAAGGCGACAGTGCTAACCACTACACCACCGCGCCGCCACAACATGATCTGTTGTTCCAAATATACAGTGAAATTTGTCATCCTAGGCCCTCATAGTGAATCGGAAACTGAGGACTGAAACCTAACAGTGCGGACATACAAGATATTTAGGTAGAAGTCTTCTGCAAAGGGTATTCATCTCATTGTCACCTAGCATAAAGCATATATGGTAGCCATTACAATTCACCACAGTGTATCACCTGTCATTTTGATTTACTCTGCAGTTTTAAGTAAATGCATGACGGCGTAGTATTCTTTATTGTGCCTGGTACTGTATGAACCCTAACCATCCAGAGCAGTACTAAAGTCAGGCTTGTTTTACATGGCATTGTTAACCAAGGTTCTTTGCAGTGACTGGTGCCAGCTTAACAAGAAGGGTCTTTGCAGGCAAAAAAAGCTTGCATAAGGAGACAATTAGGTGATTCTTCAAAGATCCATAGTTACACAGTGTGAAGAGACTACAAATACAGGATGTGGACAGTTGTATTAAAGGCAATGAGGAATAGATGATCATGGTTAAAGGGTTTGTGATTGGGAATGTCTGGACCAGTAAATTATGACCTGGAATCTAGACTGGAATTGATACAGAGCTAAAAGCCCTTTGCCTATGAAAGAATATAGAAGCTGAAAGAAAACAAACAGCTTCACATTTAAGTGTTATGCAGTTAAAAATTTTTGGACCATTAAGAATAGTTTGATAATTGTTTCTGTAGAACAGAAATCAGACATGGAAAAGATAAAACGATGAACAGCAAAAATATAAAGAAAAATTAATGAATTTGTTTTAAATCATTTTATTCTTTAATTTAAAATAAGCCCATAATAAAATAAAATTAAATAGAACACAGATATTAAAAACAGAGCAAGGAAGAATACTGACTGTGTAGCTAATTTGTATTTTTTTTTTGTGTCTGAAATGGAAAAGCACATTAAAATGAATAAACTAATCATCCTTGGCTGAACTGTGAAAGTACACACTGGCCTTCAGTCTTTAAAATAGGAACAACTATAAGAGGAGTGTGTGTGGTTTTTCAACCAACCAGTGACATTCAACAGATTTCTCTATTTCAGCCCGACTGAAGCTGCGTAAGAGTTTTTCTTGGAGAGAGATAAAGTGTGTGTTGACGCTGTATAAGCGCTCCCTATGAACTTCCTTGTGTGTGTATGTAGCCAATGGTGATTTTTTTTTTCGAAGTGTGTGTTCCTTTTACTGTGTCAAAATGACAAGAGCCTGCTGTAATACCCTGTACTGTGTATGTGTGTCTCTGTGTATAAGAATGTCGTGTTTAGGGTGTGAACACCATAAAGGGTCCCTATGTGTTTACTACCTGTATGTGTTTAAAAAGGTTATGTTTCTTTCATAACGTCAAAATGATAGAAACCTGATGCAGTACCCAGTTCAGTGTTTGTGCGTATGTATATGAGTAAAGATGATTAGATTTTTGTTCAGTTCTGGTACTGGGTTACAGCCTGTCGTGACCCTGTCTATTTCCTTTATCCCTGCCTGCTTCATCTTTTTCAAGTTGGATTTTTATTCGACAATAAAAAAGAAATATCTGGGTCTGTTGATGTTTCAAGCGTGTGCCATAATTGCTATATAATTTTACTAATAATCTTAGGTCATATTTCAACATAACAAGTCAAATCCAAAACATATTCCCAAGTATACACTAAAGATGGGGGGAAATCGAATCAGTTACATTTTGCAAACTGTGGCAATTCATGTATTGCACTGACTTCAAAATTGATTTTTAAAAATCTATTTAAACTCATATATGTTTGTATTTGAGGTGGTAAAATGTTGCGGTTCTTCTATAATCCAACAGATGGTGCACTTTGAACTAGTCGCATATTCACATTACTTGCTAAGTCCCTCATCTTCTATACTGCCTATCTTGAGAACACACACGCACTACAGACAATTTGAAAATGCCAATAAGCCTAATCTGCGGGAGGAAACTGGAGTTCACAGAGGAAACCCACCATACTCGTGAAGAACACGCAAACTTCATGCACACAGACTCAGGGCGGGAATCGAACCCCGACTTTGGAGGTTCAAGGCCACAGTGCTAACCACTATGCCAACATGTTTGCAACAAGTTTGTCGGAAAAATTATAATATCGTGAAAGTTAAAGAATTGATATACAAAGTGCATTGACGAGTGACTCAATGTTCTAAGTGCAATCTGATTAAAATACACTTGTGCAATAATTCTTTTTACTTACGCTAAAGTTTTAGTGCAATAGGTAACTAAATTATGTGCCAAAGCTAATTACTATTCTATTCTATTCTACTCCTATTTATTGTTATTTTTCGTTGAATTTTAAATTTCTATTTCATTCATTTTCTATACCGCTTAATCCTGTGTTCAGGGTCGCGGGGGACCTGGAGCCTAACCTGCATATCTTTGGACTGTGGGAGGAAACCGGAGTACCCGGAGGAAACCCACCAAGCACGGGGAGAACATGCAAACTCCATGCACACAGAGACGGGAATCGAGCCTGGCCGGGGAATCGAACCCAGACCCTGGAGGTGCAAGGCGACAGTGCTAACCACTACACCACCGCGCCGCCACATTTCTATTTCTTAAATTTTATTTTCCTGTATAATATATACACCCCCCCCCCAACTTAACTTTAAAATGCACATTATATACAGTACAGTATTTACATAATATCTACTGTATTATAGTTGCTGGTATTCAGAGTCAATGCAAAGAGCTGCTTAGGTAGACATTCTTGTTGCCTGCATGCAATTTTCCTACTGTATTTGAATTTCACGTACCCATATCCAAGGTTGCCAGACCCTTTCTGAGGATCACCATTTAAAAGCAGAAGCACAGACTGAAGAACAACTAGGGTCAGATAGCTTCACTCAGACATCATTTTAGGTAAACTCCACCACGTGTACATAATTTTTATTACAAAGAAATCTAGTCTAAATAATGATGTGGGTGACTTCAGTTTTTAGATTTTCCTTGCATTCATGTTAGTGAACTCTGTATATAGCACATCAATCAGAAATAATTAATTTGTTCGTTTGTTACTATCCTAATTCTAATATTATGTGTATGTATGTATGTATGTATGTATGTATATGTTGGGGGGGGGGGGTCTAATAGATCATTTTATTTTTGCAGGTGTGACTGTTAACCCCCTAAGCCTTTTAACTTTCTGCCTGCGACCTCTGACCCGTGCACACTGCCACTGGATGAATGTGTCACTGGAGAAAACATGGACACACACACACACACACACACACTTTTAACACTGACACCTCAGTGTCTTAAACCCTTAATGACCCCAACTTCCTTAACATTCTCTAATTCCCCCTGTGTATTGTTTTCCAATTCTATGTATACACATACTTGCGTGTGGCGTGTGTGTGTGTGTGTGATCGTCAAGTCCCGTCCATCTAAACTCTTCTTTCATCAATAAACAGATAATGAAGGTGGTCCAGTCAGGAACACTTAGGTAACTTTCCTTCTATGTTGTTTTGTGCTGTTTCTAATGACATGTCACAGGGCTGCACTTGTTGAAGCTACTGAATGTTTCTACAGAAACAATTTCTTTCTTCCTTATTGTGCGCAATATTTGAATACACGGTCACATTCTAACCAGAACATAACAGCTCTCACTGAAAGCACCTTAAAGGAGCATCATGTACGAAAAAAAAAAAAAAAACAGAGACATTTATATAATTGTCATGTCTAGATGCTATACCATAATAAAATGCTGTAACAACTGTTTGCACAAACATATGCAGGTTTAACTTTATGGTGCAATATGCTAAATACATCTAAACCATTTCTAGGTTTTTGAAAATAATAATAATAATAATAATAATAATAATAATAGTAATATGCATAAAAACAAATTGAAAAGGGTCCTTTGTGCCTGTTTAAATAGTAAAAGTTCCAAAAGTACTTCTCAGGAAGTGAAGTGTTTACCGGCATATGTGACAGGAGCCTCCATGGCACTCTCTCTCTTTCTCTTTCTTTCTCTCACACACACTCTTTCTCTTTGTGTGTGTGTGTGTGTGTGTGTATGTGTGTGAGGGTTAGTGTATTTTTTTTGTGCACACGTTTATTCATATGCTGGTAACTGAAGCACTTTGCTCAGACTGGATCTCCTGACACGTTCTTAGAAAATGATATGTTCTTACAAAAGGACGTCTTGGAGCCATTTGCTTCTGGTGCAGTTTGTGACATAATAATTCGGAGGCAATATTTCATTTCTGTCATCATCAAATTGGAAAAAGATTACTCGGCCTGTCATTCCATCTGTAAGTGAAAAAAAAGTTTGATAGAGTAAATTAAACCTCTCTTAATGAACTATTTTATGTATAAATTATTTACAGATTGTAATATGTGTAATATGTATAATATGTATTTAATATTTATTATTTGGCCTAATAAATAAGTAATATACTACATTTATTACTAGTATTTATATATATTTATTACTATACATATATTACTAGTAATATACTACATTTAGAATAAATAAATATTTATTGGCCATACTCACATTGTCCCTATCTGTATTACAGAAACAACTATCTTTTTTTCTGTCTCAACACCCTCTTTATCTTTTTATTCATATGCATAGTTTTTATTTTGCACTATTAATTCAATTAATTCCTAATAATTTATGTATTAACTTAAGAAACAAATTAATTTATTCATGTACAATGTTTATTTAATTAAGAATAAAACATCTGTATGTATATACAGTAAATAAATAAACCAAAAATGCAGTATTAATAGGTAAATTGTAGAATAAAACAAGCACGTGTACTTTTATTTAAAAAAATTATATAAATTAAAAACATAATATAATCTATAATCATATTATATACCATGTCACATTTTACTCCATCTAACCAAATACCAAAATAATAATAATGTCTATAAGGAAGAACATCCAAGTACTTATATATCCGATTTTCTTTTCCCCACACTCTAAACGAAGTTTGATACTAAGGGTAAATCCGATTTGCATTTCCTAATTATGTTGTCTCTCCACTTCAGGCTGTTGAAGTGAGCCCAAATCATACACAAACACACATGCACACCAACCACTTCCCTCCCTCTCTGGCTCCTTGAGTGAGGGAACACAGACGCCCTTTTCCCGCATTTGGATGGTTTCCCGTCACTCTGATAGAAATTCAGAAGTGTGTTAATATTTTTAGCACACCAGCACACACCGACTCACACAAAGTGAAGTGAATATTTCACAAGCAATGCCCTTACTACACAAACACCCATGATAGATTCTTCACCAATATGTTTCCTGATTCGCATTATACAATCCATGCCGCTCTCATGCATGGATTATGCATGGATAATATTCTCTACGTTACTGTACAGTATGTCTCATGTGTAACTCAGATACAGTGTTGGCATTATCAAATATGAATGGAGCATTTTATAGTGTTGGATTTGAGTGAAGCAGGAACACACATTGCATAGCAACTTTTATATGAGAGTTACAGTCACTTAATCACTTTTGGTGAAAACAAGAATGTAATCTACACTGTACTACAGTACTCTCTTATTCCACCCCAGCGAGCAAAGAAACAACTCAGGAGATTTTACATTATTCAAACTGTGTTAAGAAGCCTTCAACACATTATCAAAACCTGGAAGGATAGTGCTGAACCATCAGCTTTGTGATTGTAAAAATTCTGAAAAGTAATCTGAAGAGTAAAAACCATTTGTGGAGTTTTCTTCCATAGAGGAAGCACAGGCACATTCTTGGACACAAACTGTGAAAGAGTGGTGAAATTGTGAATTGTGTAATTTGTTTTTTTTTTCCCTTTTTTTGGCCAGACAAAGTATAAACAGATAACCAGGTAGAATTTTATTCTTTGTTTTTTTGGGGTGGAGGGGGGCTCAAAAATGTGTAAACCTTGAATTGAATTATGGCAGCAAGTATTATTATGTTTCCTTTAAAGATACCAGTAGTCGCACCATCACAAGTATTAACATAAGACTATCAGAAGAGAGGCATTTATTTTTCAAGTTAAAGTGATTAAAATTTCAGATTAAAATAATACTGTACATTAATATAAATTCTAAATGTTCATTTAGGACCAGACACATAGATTTGGACAGCCAGCATTTTCCCCTTAATATATATAATAGTCATTTAAAAATGTGCATGTTGTATTTATTCTGGTTATCTTTATTATTAAAAATTAGTTTGATGAGCTAATTAATTCAAGTGTGACAAATATGCAAAACAAATATAACTTTTTAAAAGCATATAAAAAGGCAAATAGAGTATATATACCCTACTGCTCAAAATTTTGGGATCACTTTCAAATTTCTTTGTTTTTGTTTAGTGATTTATTTTATACATTTTACAACAATACTAGGGATTTAAAAACTATTAAATAAATATATGGACTTGGGTAATTACGCAACAACAACAAAAACAACTGTTTTCAGCCTTACTGGAATATGTGTCAGCATGACTTAAATGTACAAAAGGAAAACTGTATGTAAATTTCTTTGGTATTGGATGGGTGGGACACTTGTATGTGCATGTGTAAAATTTTGTGTGTGCGCGCGCGCGCACATCTGCAACACATTACCTCCAATAACAGCTGGCTTAATCTTAAAGTGCTGTCAACCATGTCACCTTACTGGCCATACACACTAGAAGCAGCAGCAAACACATCTGAGTCTAAATAAGTTTCTGACTTGATTTTGATCCCCAAGTTAAACTGCTTCTTAAATTGGGGAGAGCAGTGATCTACTTCCCCCTAGTGGTGTCTTAAGGTATAACGACAAACGCAGAGAGCCTTCAGTATAAAAAAGTGTGAAAGAAGATAATTCTGAGACAAATCATAAGACATGAGCATCTTTGTTTGCTCTGCCTTATTCAATTCCATTTACTACAGAGGTACAGAGAAATTAATAGTTATATGGATGGGTAATGTGACTGATGAGGAAAGAAGGTGAGACACAAGAAGAGAAAGGTAGCAAGATAGTATAGCAACACTACTACATGCTTTCTTTTGACATGCTAAAAACATGAATACTGTATATATGTTTAATTGTTCATTTAGATGAAAATTCTTGATGGGAAAACATAGTGAGATCCGTAACATATTCTATGTATATGTTAGTACTATTATACTATTTGCACTTATTTTTCATTTCCTACCTATAATCCTGTATATAGGGTCGTGGGGGCTGAAGCCTATCCCAGTTGCACCCTGGATCGGGTGCTAAACTATCGTAGGGTGCACACATACTGACACTCATACACTTATTCACATACTATGGGCAATTTGTGAATTATGCTAATTTGGACTGTGGGATGAAACTGGAGAACCCTGGGGAAACTCATTAGGTATGGAAGGATCACATGTCCCACACACACAGGCAGGAATTAAACCCAAACTATTTTCAATGAATCCGTTTCTTCTTTGTACCTTTAGATATTACTCTAGATATATTGTAAATGTACATAACCATTGATTCTTTACAAGACCCTTCAGAGTCAACTAGGGCTAAAAGATCAAAAGCACCAAGTCTAACTCCTAACCTTAGCTGATAAGCATACTACTGTATACACCAACTTGCCGGCTGAACTCATGACCCTCTAGTGGAGAAATCAAGTGTATACACCATCTACTAAAAACATTATGTTCTTTATTTCTATATATATATGTTGTGTACAGGATACTTGTACATGCTGCTGCTTGTACCTGGCAATCTGCCACACATCTTTTTTTTTTTTTTTTAGCTTTCTTCAAAGTGAAACACTGTACAAATCCCTGGGTGGATATATCAGTTGCCACCATCATGCTTTATTTTCGTTGTTATGCTCTTCACTTTGATATGATGCTTTTTTTTTACCAATGACTTTTACCAGATGAGGCATTTATTGTGAAAAATGTTTGGCTTTTTTTATCCTCACAAGGCACATGGCTTACAAAACAAATAAATACACCTCGTATTAAATAACCACAAATAAAATTCTACTACAATTAAGTACCCTTCCAATATATTGCCGAATGAACAAATCTAGCTGTTATTGTATTGGCTTGGTTCATTGTTTTGCATCAAATAAAAAGTTTTTAAAATATTCATATAGCACTTTTAACAATGGTCATTGGCGCAAAGAATCCAAAAATAATAGAAGCGGGTTTAAAAAGTGTGAGAAAATTATAAATTATAATGATCACATTGTTCTTCATAAGCAAGCCGGGAGGCGACGGAGGCAAGGAAAAGTTCCCTGAGATTACAATAGGAAGAAACCTTGAGAGGAGCCAGACTCAACAGGGAACCTATTCTCAGGTGGGTAATAAGAGAGATTTATTTATTTATGCATGTAAGAGCTTACTTCTGTAGTTGTACAGTATATACCAATGTGCACAATATAATTATTCATTCCTCACTACACAAGATTAACATTGAAAACGACCCTAATTAAGAAAAAAAAATATTCTGTTGAATGTGCTATACAGTAATTAGTAAATTTTAGGAAGTTGTTCAGAGTTATTCTGTTTGCCTATTGAAATATATCTGTATTATACACTGTAAGTATAAGAACATCCCATAATCTATAAAACAGAAAGTTGTGGGCTGTTTGTCTTCAACTCGGTAAAGCCCAATTAACTCCCTCTTTAATAACTCATCGTCTGCATAAATCACCGTCTGTTCCTGATGATGATGATGTTAGCATAGTCTTCATCGTTGTTTCCCTGACACTGAACTTTAAATGAGAGACGACAAAATGGAAGCACGAAATGGAAAGAAAAATAAGAAGAGTCATAAATTCTGCGTCCGTCAGTAGAGCTCTTAATCGTTTCGTCTGAAAACAGCCCGCTCTCCAATGCTAACACGCGCAAAGCCACTGGCTGCTTTTCTCTGGGGCACGTCGTTATGACATCGTGAATCTGTCACCAAATGAGGCCATGTGCTATGGTTCTGTGCATACTCATCACACCACACCACAACAGGCTAATTCTGTTAGCGCCAAGTGTACATTCACAGCCGTAATGCTACAATGCTAACTAACATCTATTTGGTGTTTTACATCATCTTAGAACCTGTGAATATCTTAACCTGTATCTGTATGACTTCAATGGACTGTGCTGCTTTCAGATGATTAGCTGTTTGGTAACACAGGGATGAGCTGCACAGGTATTTCTGTTGAAGTGGACAGTGTCTTTGAAGATCATCTTTGAAGATCTTGTCTAACATCAAGTTTTAATAGAAGCTCAACGTTGAGTTTCCTCATATTTTTATAGTACTGTATCTGATCAAAAGTATGGTGACCGTCGAGTACTGACAGTTCTATTTCTAAACAAATGGCAGTAATGGTTAGATGTTCACCATTTCCTATAATAAAAACTTACTGTATAGTCACACAGGAAGGTTGTCCAATAGATTCTGGGTTGTGGGGATTTTGGAACATTCAGGCTTATTTTTAATGTTTGTGCACAAAAAGACTTAGTTTGCATGCAGCCATCATTTCAATTCATCCTAAAGGTGTTTAGTTAGGTTGGGTTCAGGGGTCTATGGAGACAACTTGAGTTCTTCCTCAAACTGTAATATTAGCATCATGTCTTTGTGAACCTTGCTTTGTGCAGGTGGACATGGTCTTTCTGAAACACGTTTGGGGCCAATCAATTTCAAGATTCAGCTTTCACAACATTCTAGACAATCCTTTGTTTCTTTCGAATGTGATGGAAAGGTATCTACAAACTTTTGCGCACAGACTTGGTCAAAGTAACAGTTTGATCTGCTTTAATTGAGAAAACATCACCACATATACAGTACAAAGACATGTCATGCTGCTTTAGATTGGGCCAAAAAAGAAAGGAAGTTTCAGTATTATAAATGTAACATTAATGGACAAGCTTAGTATCAGTAAATTCCTGTGCATGACTTTTCATCTGCATGTGGTGACTGGGAGCAGCCTGACCACAAGGATGGTCTTGGACTCTTCTGTTCGTTGATGATTGTAGTCAGGGCTGGAATTTCCTACATATTTGGAAACTGGACCTCTAATACCTTAAACACCTTTCCTGTTATACTGAATTTACAGACACCTAACACACAGTGTGACTGCAAAACCATTCCTGCCATCCATTAAAAGAGGATGGGTTCCCTGTTAAATCTGGGTCCTCTCAAGTTTTCTGCCTATTGCCATCTCAGGGTTTTTTCCCTTGTCACTGTTGTCCCCAACTTGGTCATCAGGGACATCTGATCATTTCGATTTATACATATTTTCTTGCACATTTTATACCCATTTCCCTAATTTTCTCTATAAAGAAAATGTGACAGTACCATTGTTAAAAGCACTATAAGAAAACTGAATTGAATTGATTAACATTTAATCCCTTCAGGTAAAACAAACAAATCCTCAAAAATTCATATAATCATTGACATTCTGAGCATTTTAACATTGTTATGGATGAGAGAACTAGACTTGTACCACAGAAAAGGCTTCAAGGAACAAAAATATTTGAAAATGTTTATGTTGTTTTTGGAATAAATGATTTTGCCCAAAAACTCTGTCCATTAGAACCAAAAATTCATAATTCAGTCGAGGTTGACAATGAAATAGAGTCAACATTGGCGCTCGATACAGCTTCCTTGCAAGTCCAGACAAGTCCAGCTGCAGCCAAATGTCGTTGAATAGTCCGACTGCTTATCATGTGTAATCCTGGAACACCAGCAGCAGTATTTTCTGTATGATTTCTCAAATGACGCCATCGAATTAGTCCATCTTGTCTTAATTAGTCTGTCTTGTCTTAATTAGTCCGTCTTGTCTTGGAATCGTTACACTTGGCCTTGCAGAACTAGGGCAATCGGCAGTGGAAAAAAGTCGTTCAGAATCTGTTTCATAGCCCAGAAGTGGTATTCCTGGAAACTTCAAACCTTTCTGATGATGTCTGATTGCGTTGCCTCAACTTGAAGCATTCCAATGGCCCTCTCTCTGATAGCATTGTGTAAACAATAAACGATAGTGTGAAGACAAAGTGCACAATCAGAATGTTTTCCTAACTTTTCATACCAAGACATGATCACATGCCGAATTTCATGCACGTTCACGGCACACCTTAAGAAGATATGTGTTAGGTTATCCACGATAAAGCAGCACTCTACTGAGTATGAGGGTAATTTTACCTAACCTGTGTTCTTAATGTAACAAGGCAAACTGAATTGTAAATTTAGATTTTGGGTTTTTTGCATAAATAGTATACTGTAATTTGTGTTATGCAAGCTTCTTTTGTCCATCAGTATATAAAAGTACCTGCTTGAAAAAAGAATTTTAACATGAGCAATTTTAAGATGTTGTTCTGTCCTCTCTCCCTTTGTCTTTGTAACTTTCATTATGTTTGTGCTACACTTTACTGATGAACTTAATTTACAGTACAAGTAAAAGTTTACTCAGTATAAGCACCTGTAGCTTTTTACTGTATTACCATGATTTGGTAAGAACCACATGACTTATGCCTACCGTTTTTCCCATGATAAGGGTTGCCTTTGCATTGCCCTTGTAAAAAAAAAAAAAGAAAGAAAAACCCTTTAAAAACAGTAAAATCAAACAGCCATTCTTTTTTCTTTCTTTTTTTTTAGCTTTCTCCTGGTTAAAACACACACACACACACACGCACGCACACACACACTCATACCCTACAGTTCCACTTAACCCTCTCTTTTTTCAAACCAATATAGACAGAAACAGACGTACTTTGTTGTATTTTTAAACATGTGGCATTGTGGGGGACAAAGCAAAGCAAACATGCGTACAGCAGGCATGCTAGCAAATCACAGCCGCTAGGTACAGATAAAATAGTGTGAGGTGTGTTTAACAAAAAAAAATAATAAAGGAAAGAGTGCAAGACAGTGCCACAAAGCCAAAGAGAGTCCTAGGGCAGGGGTAGCTCAGTGGTTGGGCTGCTGGTCAGATGGTCCCAGGCTCAAATACCAGCATTGGCAAGGAGATAGTGTTGGACCCTTGAGAAAGGCCCTTAACCTTTAATTACTCATATGTTTAATGAGATACAACTCAGGGTGCCTGCCAAAATGCCATGAATGTAAAATGCATGAAGGTGGAGTTTCTTCTAAGATAATACACGTACAGTAAGATAATAACTCAGTTTCAAGAAGAGTTAATATTTGATGCTTAACCAGTAGCAATTATCTCATGGTTTAAAAAAAGGAAATATAATTCAAAGAAGTTATGATTTGTATCGTGGTGGCGCCTCATATTAGCATGGCCCATTGAACCTAGAGCCATTTTTGATCATATCTGTCTGTGATATCTGTGTGTCATAGCCAAATCAGTCTTTTAAACCACAGGGACCAACCAGGATAAAGTAGTTTGTAAAGATAATTGAATGTGTAAATCTATCATTTAGATTTGCATGAGCATCCTGTACATTTCCATATCCTGTCCCACAAGCTTCTTATCTGACCACCTGTATTGCAGCATAGACCACACGCTCCAAAGACTTCTTTGTCCTGATGTGCAAGTCTACTTACAATGTACAGTATTAGGTGTCTATTTAAAACTAGATGTACAAGTCTCTGGCCATCTGCCATTAAACGTTCTGCTTGTTATTGACTTTTATCAAATCATGACACCTCTTTACTTCACTAAACAGAACAGAAAATGTCAATAACATAAAACTGAATACACTAGCTTTGTGCACTGAGTTAAAAAAAAATTACATCAGTCCATGTGGCTTAGCTGATACAGAGGCTCTGGTATTGAAGCCTCATTAGAATGTGGTAAGAAACCTAAACTCTTTAATGCTTTATTACTCACTAGCGTTAGTACCCATCATTGACAGGGAAAGTGTTTTTAGAAATAGTTAAAAGGTGACAGTTAAAAATAAAGCCATTGCTTTAATGTACTGTAATTTGTGATATTATTATTTAAAGGTTGAAGCCTTTCTACTCTTGTAAGGTTGAGTATCTTACACCTTGAAAGAAATTGTTCTTCTTTCGTGGTCAACCAAATACACTCCCTGGTCGATAGTCAATAGAGAGTAAATCACAGATGAGAAATTGGAAAAGTTGATTGGATAAAGATAAATTTTATTTTTAAATGACCACAGTATAACTTAAAATTCACTTATACTATTTCAGCGCTGTTATTTCAGTGGAGAAAAAATTAAGTGATCCCAGTTAAAATATGAAGTTAAGCGTTTCTTGTTAATAGCAAGTAGCTTATTAGTACAGTAGCTTATTTTAAAGTAGATTATTAAATCCAACACATAACTGTCCATAACATAAATTTTACCCAACATTTTGATTTCACTTGGTGCAGGTTAAACTTCAGGCAGATATCTACTGTAAGTACTGCAAAGGTTTCAAGAAATTATGTCCAACAGTTGATTTAAGATGTTCAAACAGTTTGCCACTTGCACAGTATGCTGTCAAAACTTGCAGTTTTCTTATCTGCCATGAAATTGCTCATAACTTCACTTCTACTCAACATTTTGTTTGATGCCGGTTTAACTTTTGGGCAAATACCAACATTATGCCAAAGTTTAATTAAATTCTGTCTCAGAATTACACAAAACTAGCTGGATGGACATTTAGCAGATGCTCATATCCAGAGCGACTTTTTTTTTTTTTTTAAATCTCATTACACATCTGAGCAGTTAAGGGTTAAGGGCCTTGCTCACGGGTCCAACAGTGGCAACTTGGTGGGTGGGGGGCTTGAACCTGGGATCTTCCGAACTGTAGTCCAATGCCGTAACCACTCAACTACCCCTGGCCACTGAACAGACAGAGAGACAAAGACTGGAGTCAGGTCCTACGATGTATGAAACATGAAGATATCTTTGAAAGAGCGAGTTGGACCAATGTACAGACAAAATCTTTCTTTTATTTATATAGATTGCTTGGCTGTGTACATGGGCACTTTCAAATACTTGATCTAGGCTGGTCAAAGACAGATGCTGGTCTGCATTTGAGCTAGTTGACGACCTCCAATTTTGATTATTAAATATGAGTTACTTAAATATCACGCTTCATCTTATGAAGAACCTAATAGAGAATCTTTTTATTAGGTTAATTAATTTAAATGCAGAAGATGCATAAAAATGACCTGGGAGAGACTACAGACAGAAAAACAGGAGGAGAGTCAAAGAGAAGAGATGCAATGGGAGTGGAAACTCCAGGTGTGAAGGAAAGAAGAGGAGAAGATGAGCTACTTAACTGACAGAGTGTGTGCACATGTGTGTATTTTGACAGCTGAGTCCAGGCTGTTCAGAGGCCATCACACACTCCATTAGACTCATCCCTCTCTCATACACACTTCAGCACAGAACTCAAGGCTGAATTGAACTGTACACATAAACAGCTCTTTGCTAATGTAAAATACCATACCAGGTACAAAGAAAGGGGTATAAAAGACAGACAGAAAATGAGGGAAAACATCTCAAGCATTGGCATTGATTAATTAACAACAAAAGGAAAGATAACTATTGAAGAAAGGACAACAGATTGAGACGTGACAGTAAAAGGAAAATAGAGGGGGGCAAAAGGGTAACAACGTAGAGACCAACATAAAGAAAAGCAGAAAAAAGGCACAAATTGAGAGGCAAAAAAAAAAAAAAATACCAACAACTCTTGTCCCATAATTCCCCTTTCCACACATCAGATAATTATTTTAGGTCATAATGCTTGGACATGCATGGAGGAAGGGATAGAAAGAAAGCTGGTGGAAGGGATGGTGAGAGATGAAGGGAAAGATGAATGGAAGAATGCATGGTGACCGATTGATGGAGGGAAATATGGTTGTTTAATGACTGGAAAAAGAGAGATGGAGAAATGGGATGAAACAAATGGGCCATGAGCTTGAAGGAAAGAAAGAGAGACTGAAAGAGAAGTGAAATGTGTGATGTGAAATTAAAGACAGAAGCAGTCGTGTTTGGATTTGCTTCCACACTGAACCTAATGTAGAGAGCTTCATTATTTGTTTGCTATGTTAGTCTCGTAGTCTCGTAGCTCCATCTTGGCCAATAGACTGTATTTGGATCATTGTGTGAATTTGATTCTTTGTCTGATTCTGAAGTACAAAATAGAGGAAGGAATGTTATTTTTTTGACAGTTGTTTGGCTCACCAGCATATGCAAGATAAAATTAAATTAATATGTCTAATTTGTAATTTTTCCCTTATATAGTCATTTAAAAGATGTGTGCTACGTGATGCAGACAGTTATGCTGTAGACTACTGTATATTGCCATAGACTGGATTATACAAGCTACTGTAACAACAACAACACTGGGAGTCACAAGACGATAAGTGTGTGTCTGTCTTGTTTCTTTTTATGGCTTTAACAATTGTATCGCCCTCTCACACACACTAATCTGCTGACAGAGGTCAGACGTACAGGAGCTGTGGCTGCTGCTGCTGTGTGTGTGTTAGTTCCAGATGTGTGAGGAGTGAGTAAGAGGTCAAGAGTAGTGAGCTTTGGGTAACTGCATTCTAGCCGTGCAGAGACTAAACAGCCTCGGTAGGGAATGTCGATGTTTTGGAGATGAGCTGTGTGTTCAGCTGCAGCCCACACACACACACACACTCACATACATACACACATATATCCACATCCACACACACATTCCCTCACTCTGGGTTCCACTTCGTTTGCTGTCATTCTTCAGTATCGAGGGCAATCCCACACACACACTCTGAAGAATTGATAGGGCTATGTCTTCTTACACATACAGAGGGGAAAAAAGTATACAGTATTAGAATAAAGGCAAACAGCTTGAGTTTCTGTGTCTTTCCAACATAAGATATAGAAACTGGACACATTTCACTGATACTGCTCGTGAAACAATCAATGAAAAAGTGACAGAAAGTAACTACAGTACAGTATGTTTCTTAGATACATGGTGATGTGACCTTAGAAAGGAAACAAGGGTTTGGCTATATTGCTACTCCAGATTCATCTTGCCACCAGTGCACGCAGGGAAAGCCTGAGAAGCAACTTTCCAAAATCTCCAATGACTTCTATGACATACATTTCAGTTCAACCTCATGATACTGTAGGGCTTATATCGAGGGCACCCATTGGACCCAAGGGCAACATACAGTATCATGCCAATCTCCTATAGCAATTGTAGATGTCTAGGACCTTTAAAACTGCTGATCTTATGGACTCCCTGTGAGAATATTATTTAATGCCAATTGCCATTAATTGCCAGAATGACAGAAGTTTATGCAAAAAGGTTCAAATTTGAGGCACCGTACTGTAGAATGCACCGTTTTCCAGTGGGTAGGGTGTACACAGGAAGCCTCTTCAAAATTACTGTGTAGTCATATTTGGTAAAGAAAAGTTCAATTTGTATATTTGTTTGGTAATAAAATGCATAGCTGACAGGAATGTAAAATGACTATATACTGTTATTACCCATCACAGACTGGGCTGCAACATAAAATGAAGAAGTGGTGAGACCAAGCTTGCAATGTGAAGTGGTTACTCCTTTTTTTAAACAAAAACCCATGTAACTACAGTATACACAAAGAAAGCAACAAATAAACTATCCCAAACGAAACAAAATAAAATACACTTTTGTTCCTTACTCCACCAGCAGAAAACCAGAATACCCAAATGGCCGAAACATTGCGTGTCAATGGGTAAAGCACAACTAGTCAATAACAAGCATTAACCATCCACAGGGGATATACTGTACAGTACTGTATAACCATAAAAGCACTGGTCAGTGAGACACAAAGTTGCACGATGCAGGATCAAGCAGGGCGATCGCACAATCTCCTAAAGTTGGGTCTGCAAACCAAGGAAGGGACAAGAAACACCCAACTTGACACAGACTGTACAGGGTTTCAGGATCTTCCAAATCCATCGCAGGGCACACAAGCACACACTGACTACCACAAAATGGAAACACTAATTAGCCTACCCCACATGTCTTGGGGCAGTGGAAGAATACTGGAGTACCCAGAAGTACTCAAGGCAGGAATCAAATCTTGACCGCAGAGGTGCGAGGTGCACAGGGAAAATATGCCCTATCTTGATTGAGACCATCCATTTCAAGGGGCCACTGCCTTCTTGTAGATGTAGCAGGGACAGCAAAAACTGAGAAAACATCTACGGTGGAGTAAAGGACATAAGACTTGTGTATGTCTATATTGCATACAACAGACTTTTTTTTTTAAACCAGGAGGTTTCACCACATAATCTGCATCACTCAATTTAGATTCTACAATACTGAAAATCTAGCAGATCTTGGCAGGTCTTAGCAGCCCCAAAACTTTATCACCTACTTGGAATGTTTGCACTGCAGACTTGATCTCTTTTTAGTTGTTTTTGTACAAGTTAGAGAAGAAGCAAGAGAACATTTGGCTAGCTTGCATTCAGTGTGTGTAGGCAAAGAACTCTCATACACCCGGACCCTCCTAGATGTTGGCTTGTCTGTGTATAAAAGGTCCCAGTAGCGTATTATTCACTTATTTTATTTTATTTGGTTCTATGTGTTTCTTGTGAGTATTCTTGAGATTTGTTTGAAAGTAAAACTTTGAAGAGGTTAATGATGCTCCTACCCTAATTGTACATAATTAAATAAACAAACGAGGTCCATTTCAAGTTGGATTTGTTCTTAAGTCCAACAAAGTCTTATACGCCTTTAACACGAATATACTGTACAATGTACAGCATACCAATCCAATTCATGTGGCCAAAACCTGTAACCATGCCTAAGGAAATTAATCTTACGTGTCAAATGTAACAATGTTGTCTCTGCACCTTCAAATCGCTAGGGGAATCCTGAAGGACCTTTTGTCTCAGAGCTGTTTTGCATTGTACTGGACTGTAAACTCTGTTTTGTTGGAGATTTTCTGAAATTAGGATTATTCACCATCGGGACAGCTTTACAGGACAGCCATTTACTATCATCGTGCTCCCAGACTGATTCATTAGAAACCGGTGAAGCTGACTCATTCCTCCCGCACCCCCTCCCATACACATGTACAATATTCCGAACTTTGGACATTTTATACATACATTTACACGCTGAAAATATTTGATATAATTGTAAATATTGGTATCTGGTGCACAGCATCATCTATTTTGTACAACGCACATGAGCAACTTCCATGATTTGTTCACTCCGCCCACCGCCACTTATCGTCAGCTGTGTGACCGCATGCCAGCGTGGAACTGCCCCAACAGTTTTTTTACATGCATTTTTTATTTCACTTTGCTATTTGGGCTTATTGGAACCTAATTAGCATAAAACCTAAGTATCATCTTTTTTGATATGATGTACTTTTAGAGAAAATTGATGTCCACATATGTGGATTCATGGTCCGAATTTCCATAAAACACAATAAAGTCACCTTTGAGTAATAGAATGAAAAACTCTTTATTTCTGCCTTGAACACAAAGGCTGCGACAGTGGATGCTTGTGCATCATCCCATACACTGCCACATATTGGCCTGTCATGGTAAATGCATTTTTTCTAACCCAAATCCAAGATGGCCACCAGTCAGGAATGCAGAACTTGCCAGGAATATCTTGTAAATCCTTCTATAGCAGGATACCCCTTCCGGATAAAAAAAAAAAATGCCATCCAAGTAACATCTAAGGATTAATATACTTGTTAAAATTTTCAAACATTTATTTTGTGTATGGATAAATTTGCAATTAATCCCATGTCCACTATATTGGACGCCATGCATCACTGGCTGTATTTTAACTGCAATTCATACTAATATAGTTGCAAGCAATGATGACATTTTTCTAAACATTTGTGACGTGTACATGTGTAGAATAGATGCTGGAAAAAAGCATCACAGTATGATGTTACTCAGTGTGATGTCACTGAACGTGATGTCACTAAACGTGTCACTGAATATAATGTTACGGCTGACTCGTTTGAGATATCAAAAATCCCTCTACAATTCTGTATCCTCAATGTTTTAGATCACATTGGCCCGGTTTAAGTGGCGATCATGTAAATTCTCCAGGAGGAGTATATCAAAATCCATTGGGTGCGTTTTAGCGAACAACCCAAAATAACTGACTTCCTGTTGAGTTGAGCCCAAGACATGCAGCATTAAAGTTGTTCGGCTCTACCGTAAATGTGTGCTCTACCGTAAATGTGTACCGAGTTTCGGGTGCATACGTGCAAGTGTGTATGAGCTATGCAGCAGAACATTTTCTAGCATGTTAAAACCACAAAAAACCCAATAGGGAGGGAAAAAAATACTTAGGAAAACAAGAGGGTCCTGTGCACCCTGTAGTGCTTGAGCCCTAATTACTGTAACTTTGATGTTTTTGATAAACCTGATATGCAGTGACATTTTTTCAGAAATCAACTGATATTTGTTATTATAATGTAAAGTTAGCAACAATTAGTGTCTTTATATGTTGTAGAGCTCAAACGCATGGTGTCCAACTGAGTGGACATATTTGTAACCTATTGTAAACCTATTTCTAAAAATAGGTTTATGAAAAAAAATTCAGTTGCCTTTTATTTGTAATCCTAGAGAGGAATAAAAATCTTGACTGAGGTTCTCATAATTCATGCATGAAAGGGTTAAGTATGTATGTAATTAGTGATTTAATTGTTATTTATTTTATTGGGACCATGTACAGCTTTTTAGCTGCATCAGAGCTAGCTTTTTTCCCATTTTACATGTGTGCATGTTTACTAGCATATTAGCTGTTTCGAAGAGCTTCAGTCCATAAGTACACATATGTGTACGTCATGTTTAGAGACCTACAGATCATATTTATGTTAATTATCGCCAGCCGGCACGAATAGGCGGCTCCGTCCCTTTGCATACCTGGCCTATCTAGGGAGTCTACAGAGTGAGAAAGTAGGGATAGTAGATTTGGGAACATGCCCATCACAGGCGCACGCCGTGACAGATCATCATACTGTTGTTGTTGTTGGTCTTTCGGCTGCTCCCGGCAAGGGGTCGCCACAGCGGAATATCCAGTCCGCACTACAACTTGGCACAGGTTTAACGCCGGATGCCCTTCCTGATGCAACCCTCCCATTTTATCCGGGCTTGGGACCGGCACTGTATCCAGTGGCTGGGGTGTGGGCACTGGCTGGAATCGAACCCGTAACTTTCTTTAATAGTAAATAATGACCCCGTTGCGCTTCACCACTGCTGGCAAAACCTTATGAAATACAAGTTAAACATTAAACGAATTTACAATCACAGTACTAAAATTACAGTACAGATTTAGAATTTTAATTACTGTAAATATACGCATTTCTTATTTTGCATCAAATTTAAGCAAAGTAAATGTACGTATACCTTTATATCTAGCCTTTAGATTATATCATGTGTAACACCTGCATATAGGCAGAAAACAGACTCTGTGTGTGTATCATAAAAAAGTTTTCCAGATTAATGGTCAAAAACGATATAATAAAACTATATAAGCTAAATAGCCTGTATGTTAAAATTACACATTTAAACTCCCATAAATAACACTTTCACAAAATAAATAAATTAGAGGAGATAACATTTTGCATTTCACAAGAATGCAGGCCAGCTGCTTTAAATGCCAATATAGTATTGCCAAGGGGTCATCAAAAGCTAGCTAACCTATGACAGGGACCACATTGCCACAGTCAGCAAGCACTTTATCAGGCTGCCTGGACACATGGGAGGTGACTGGGAGAAGGCACAGCAGGTGGAGTGATCAAGCACCTTAGTGCTAACCATTTCCTTTTTTGACCTGCCTTTTTCCTGGATAATAAGTGGAGGAGCAGGAATCTCCTTCTTTGATGTTGAAAATGATCAATTTATATATATTTAAAAAAAAGTTATATAATGGGGCCCAAAGTATATAAACAACTGAATAGAGCCAGAGGCACTAGACTTTGTAGTAAATTAAGGTTATGCATTTTTATAGCAGAGGACGCAACTGTTTTTTTAGATATCATGCCTAGAAAGCATGTACTTACTTACATTTCATCAAAACTTTCACAAGATGAAAGCTGTCATTTCACATAGATTTTGATGATAATAAGTGAATTATTTTTGGCCAGTTGGTGTGGAATAGTGTTTACTTACTGTACACTCAAAAAAAATTAACTTGGCTGTTACATGTACTAAAATGTAATATGTGTTTTGTACATAATATTTTCATGTTTCCAAGATGAACATGAATAAATTATGTTGTATTTGCATGAAATTCAACAACTTAACATGTATTAGCAATACATGCTATTGTATTGATGCTATGTATTGAGCAAGGCCCTTAACCCTCAACTGCTCAGATGTATAATGAGATAAAAAATGTAAGTCGCTCTGGATAAGAGCGTCTGCCAAATGCCTAAATGTAAATGTAAATGTATTAGATTCAATCCTGTTGAGATATACCAAAGAGAGTCTTGCATCTGACTTCAAGAGTTTCCTGACCAACATATCTAACGGTCATATTTAAAAGTCATAATGTACACTTATAAAGTACAAAATGTTTCTGTTGGTGTTTAATTTTTTTTTCTATGATTAATACTTATTTGTGGTGTTTTATGTTTTGTACAACTTTTCAAATTGAGACCTCATTTGTAAGTTGCTGTTGGTGTAAAATAAAAATCTCCGTTTATGCTTCCTTCCTTCACAGAATTCTGTTGACCAGGGCTTGAAATGTAAATTTACTTGAGTTGGATCAACTTAATTTACAACTGAAAAATTTGTTGTACCAACCCTATTCATTTATGTTAACAGTATTAAATTATGTTGGATGCAGCTGTAGTAAATAAGTTAAATTAACCTAATAAAATTAATTTTACTGAACCTACTGTAAGAACATTAAGTTGGGCCAACAAAATTGCTTAATGCTGAAAGATCTCAATTTGATTTGTTTTTCCATGATTTAATAATGTTCATTCAACAAGTAATTTTTTTTAGAGTGCATGCTCCCATTTAAATTATCAACCTCATTCCAATATGTACTGTACAAATGTTTCCATGATTTATCCGCACATTTATGCCTGTTACAGTTATTGAAAACTCCATCTGCCACCATTGTTCTCAGTATACTCTAAATTCTGAAATGGTACCACATACACTTCTTAAACACTTTCTTAAACACTGAACTATGCAGTTACTCCACTGGTTCCAAATTCAGTATATGACTGGAAATACACCATTAACACATCCCCTGTGAGCATATCAAATAGGCTCTCACTGAAATATGAAAATGAGCATATGAAATAGGATTTTGAACTCAAGTATTTTTTGTCCAGCATGCTCCACAAATCAAATTGAGATCTGGTAAAAATGTATAGTCCAAGTCATAAAGATGAGCAATGTTTTCCTAATGGCAGGGCACATTAATCGTAATTCATAATCATAAAAATCATAATTAGCTGTTTTGGAGTTGCTCTGACCCAGTCATCTAGTCACCACAATTTGGTCCTCATTAAAGTTGCTAAGAAACCTATTCTTGCCCATTTTATTTCTGTTTTCAAAACCCTAATTTCAAGAAGGAACAGATCACTTGCTGCTTAATACAGTACAGTATATCCCAAATATTCTTCAGTGTTTTTCAATGTTATGGCTAATCAGTTATCAAATTAACCTAGCCCTGGCAATTCTACATACCTAGCAAGTCAAGCCAAGCCAACACCACAAAGAAAAAAGGAAAGGATGAATTTACTGCAGGCAGAGAAACTCAGAACAATTAACGCAAGAGGAGCAACTCAAAAGTCTATCAAAGCGTTGTAGAATAAAAATGTATAGTTCCAATTGAAGGCATAAACTACATTGCAGTCCTGGCATAGACGAGGCAAACTATAGCCAAAAAGCTGCCTTGATGACCTTATGTTAGGTGTATTTATAGGGTGCTATGTCATTGTAATAAGGTAGTAAGGTGTAACTAGCTGACTCTGTGTTAAAAGCTTCGACATATGTGCACACGCCTGAGAGAATATCCAGGTGTTAAACACCATCTGTTAGAAGTAGTGACACAGCACCAACTGAAGTGATTCCAGGAATGTTCCAAAATGGATTGCTCACAGTATATACACACAAGCGTAAAAATAATCAGCAAGACTAATGTGTTATTATCCTATCATTAAAGCCAGAAAAAACAACATGCATAAAGAGAAGTGGGGAAAGAGGTTAGAGATGAGTGACAAAAGTGTAACAGAAAAGAGAATGGGGCATAAAGAATCTATCATTGAAGAGAGTAAATAACAAAGAATGATAAAAAGAAGAAAAGAAATTAAGGAATAAAGAAAAAAAAGAAAGAAAGAAAGAAAGAAGGAAAGAGGGGAGTTTTTTTTAGCTCAAGTGTTTGCGGAACACTGTGTGAAAGAGAACGAAAGAGACTGGAGGATTTTAAAAAGCAGTGAAGTGTGGAACAGTGAAGGATGGGGCAACAACTTTGTCATCCGTGCAGACCACACATGCTCTAGACAAGGGCTTTCGTACAGAGACGTAAGAAGGAGACCTACTGAGAGCCTTTACGGTTATAAGCACAAACATCTAAGTTAAATCGGAAAAATGAACTAACACTTGCACAAATCTGTCTCAGCATTGTCAAGATTTAAATGCATTCATCTTTTGTTTTAATAATCTTTCATCATTAATCTTTAAACAGGATATATTTATTCTTACAACTTTACCCCACATTTTATTACTATATAAATAAATTAACAGGTTTTACTTTGCATTATAGTAAAATTTAAACACAGCACAAATAAATATTTATCACTTTTTTCCTGTGGCTACATGTACAGCAGTATGAAGAAGATAGAAAAACACTCACTTAACCATGGTGAGTATCACAGTTGTTAAATGTGATAATAATCTTGGTTTTTATAATGATGTAAGCATTACCCGAACTATTCCATCCATCCATCTAGGAACCACTGTAGTCCACTGTGGAGGCCAGTGGTGATCATTGTTTTTATTCCCATTTTTACATCCGTGGTTGTTAAAGAAAGGTTTATTATCATTATTTGAGAAAGAAAAATAAATAATTTCCTAACATGAACCATACCAATGTGTTTTTTTTTTGTTGAGTCATAATACCGTTTTCATTGTGAAAGAAATCTGGTGTGAAGGAATAAGAACACACATCTTATATGCCGCTATACTGTAATACCAGATTATAGAATGCAGGGACAAATTTAGCTCTGGATTTATGTGTGGACTGACTATACACACTGTTATTTGAAAGTGATCAAATTAGATCTGACATGTTGCCGACACCAGAGCCTTGCATGCAGCACAATATTTCCTCATATATCTCCGTTTCAGAACATTCCCTTTAGCTTTGCCTGTACAGATGCATTCCCCTCAAAGTGCAATCAGACATTTCACTTTGTCCCCTATGCAGGGACTAATGTTCTCCTTTTACATACTGCAGTTAAGCCAGTCACTCTTTCTGAAAATATGGTTAATTTAGCTGCATTTAAAATTCAAAGGCATGGCTTTTACATGCTTAGTGGTAATGGCCAAGTATGGACATTCCGTAATCATGTATAGCAGAGCAACTTAAATTAGAAGAGCAGCTGGCTTAACTAAAGTTTTTCCTTCTCTATTGATTCCATTTTCTTCCTATCATCTTCCCACATGGATCCACATCCATACCATGTGATTGTGTGGACTTGAACTTTCACATTGCATTGCAAGTGATGTAATGGACATGCAATATGAGTCGTTAGAGTATCCAGGCCGGGACACATCTTTATGAATTAGATCTGAATTTTATTTCACAGCACCTGCGGATGTGATGAAATGTTTTTTTTTTTTTTAATGTTTAGACTACTGTACATGAAAGCAATCTGATAAAAAAAAAAAAAAAAAAAAAAAATCAAATCTACCCCACATGGTTATATTTACCCATTATAGCAGATTTGCTCCACCCTCTAATCAGTGGTTTCAATGACAATTTAAAGCTTTCCATATCAACAATAAACATGGAATATATTCTCTGCCTGTAATTCATAACAAAGAGGCAAAAGCCACCTACAACCCAGTACAAACCACCTTCAAACCGATTGGGAAGTAATTCCAAATACAGCTTGTACTGCAGTCCCCCATTTAGTTCATTCAAACAAACATTTTAATATGATTTATAAAATGGTCCAATCGAGATTGCATTTCAGTCAAACCATACATGAAGAAGATCAACGTCATTTTATCACTTAATAACAAAAAGCAAGGTGTTGCTTTTTAAAGCACATAAAAAGTGATTTTGTATTAATTAATATCATAATGTGTGGCATGTCATAACTGTTCAGTGAGGGCCCTGGTCTTATAGGATTGAAAATAACTGTCTAGAAGTGCAGCCGAGATGATCGCCCAGTGGTTGGACTGGTATTATACAGATGTTCTTACACATACACACACAACTTGGTCAGAAATTCTGGTTTCTTAATCTGTTTTTAAAACAGTTCTACTTTTTACGTTTTTATAGGAATTACTTGCTTTAAAAATTCTACCATAGATAATTCAGATTGATGAGCAATACACTGAATTGGTATTTTCCTCTGCTAATCTTCCATCGCTAATGTGCTCTACCCCCCGCCATCCAACATCATGCTAGCAGAGATTAGCCAAAAGAGAAAGGAAAGAGTTAGCGGTAGATGGTGAGATGGCCTGCTGGTAAGAGTCATCACAACTGAACCATGAACAGCAGTGAAGAGAGAGGTCTACCACACACAGAATAGGAATACCACACGCACACACACACACACACACACACACACACAGGCCTGGGAGAGCAGTTTTCCAGAGTGAGAACAGATGGAGAAAGCAAAACACTCCACTCTCTTTAGCACCTCTGTGTTTCGGCTCTGAACTCGAGTGACCTCCAGCATGCAGCCAATGCTATCCCTGCTCATCATGCAAAATACACTTCTGTTGCTAACCAAGAATGAGTATTACAGCTGTTAAATGTAACAATACTGTTAATGCTTATACTGATGTTAGGACTCCCTACAGTACTGCTGGTATTATTAACAGTTTTTTTTTAATGATGGGTCCTGTAGGGCATATTATTACTTGCTAATAATTTAATTACAGATTTTACAAACAAGATTGCATATTTTGCTTTGGGTTTACTGTGATTTAATACAATAAGAAAATCCTTTAACTTTTTCTTTTCCCAAACAAAACTATTCACATTGGCTCTGACTGCTGCTTTCCTTTTACATTCTCTGTTAGTATCTGCGGAGTGGAGACATGCTAAACATAAATGTTGCATATCAGAGGACCTCACACACACACACACACACACACACACACACACACACACACACACACACACACACACACACACACACACTCCCAGGTCCTTTTAACATGGTACTCAAACAAACACAATGTCAAACTCAACTAGTGACTCTGCTCATCCCAGCAGGGCAGTTTAACCCCAGCTCAATTTACACACACACACACACACACACACACACACACACACACACACACACACACACACACACACACTTAATGGTCTCAGTATAATAGACTACACTATGAAGAATCTCTTATTTTGACATAATAATGGTACTGTGTGTGTGTGTGTGTTTTTGTGTGTGTGTGTGTGTGTGTGTGTGAGAGAGAGAGAGAGAGAGAGAGAGAGAGAGAGAGAGACTGATGAATTAGCTCTTCATTTACTAATCAGTTGAAATAATAGAACTGCAATGATGAATAGACTACAATCCTGAAGTGGCACTGTGTGTGTGTGTGTGCGTGTGTGTGCGTGTGTGTGTGTGTGCGTGTGCATGTGTGTGATGGATGCATGTGCTGATGTACTGAGCTGCAGTCACACAGTGCTGGTCTCGGATCAATGCAAATGCTCACTTTCCTGAAGGAACAAATATTATCATACCAAAGTGGAATGCTTACAGAGAACACACACATACACACACACCAGAAGTTAGCCACACACACTGTCGTTAACCTAAACACATTAATAAGACCAATTTTCTGCATGCTTATACGGTTTTATTTTATTTAAATTTTATTATAAGAGAATACTGTGATATAATTATTGAAATAGGTCTTGGTCACATGTTACCAAAATGTCTACCTGAAAATCCACTTCCTCATCCAAGCCATGCAAAATCTCCCATTAGCTAACTGCTGAAAAGATTTTCTTTTTCTTTTTTTTTTGGATTTGTAGTAAAGACAGGACAGTACCCATCCCGTTTCTTGCACAGGCCTTGTTAAACTCCTTTCCAGAGCCCAAGCCAGGGAGCATACAAAGACAGTGGAACCTTAGATTGCGAGTAACTTGGTCTGCGAGCATTTTTCAAGATGAGCAAAATCCTTTAAATAAATTTTAACTGCCTAGCATCTTGTGATCACAACTGAGCCAATGGTTCTTCTCTCGCACGCGAAGGGATTATGGGTAGTGTGTGTGTGTGTGTGTGTGTGTGTGTGTGTGTGTGTGTGTGTGTGTGTGTGTGTGTGTGTGTGTGTGTGTGTAAAAGTACTACAGTAACCTCCTCATCTCGTATTTGAGGGAGGGAGTCATTCTATACAGTAGCCAGTGTAGTACAGTGGTTTTAACAGGAATAACATTCCTGTTAAAACCATTGACTTTCATGCAACTTCAACCTTTGAGTACCTAGTTCTCAAAATCACTTTGATTTTCAAGCACAATAAAGACAACTCGGTAACTACTCTGAGTAAATTTTTTAATGAGCTACGTTTTACTTTTACTTGAGTAGATTTTTATAATGGTAACTTTACTTGTACTTAAGTAAAATTTCACTGAAATAACAGTACTTGTACTTGAGCACAAAATTTTATTACTCTTTCCACCTCTGGACATCAAGGATGCTGAGACACTGGTCCACGCTTTCATTACTTCTCGACTTGACTACTGTAATTCTCTTTATTATGGTCTACCAAATACAACATTAAATAAGCTCCAATACATTCAGAACTCTGCTGCTAGGGTCCTCACTTATTCAAAGAAATCCTCACACATCACTCCCATCCTACACAAACTTCATTGGCTACCCATTCGCTCCTGCATCCAATACAAGATTCTCCTTATCACCTTAAATGCGCTCCATGGTCTTGCCCCTCCATATATCTCGGATCTTATTCATACTTACTCCCCTGCTCGCACACTCCGATCTGCAGATGATGGTCTACTGGTAATTTCTCGTCATAGATTAGCATCATTTGGAGGACGAGCATTTAGTATTTCTGCCCCCACACTCTGGAATTCTATTCCCAAACACATCCGTGATCTTTATTCACTACAGGATTTCAAAACACACCTTAAAAAATATCTTTTCTCGTCCTGTTTTTCCACACTTTGAATATGTGTTAGATAAATACTACCGGTTTTCATGCTTATCTATATTTTGTTCTGACGTCTTTCAGATGTCTCTTTCTATGTGTAAACATTTTTGTTATTGTAAAGCGACCTTGAGTCTCTTGAAAGGCGCTATATAAAATAAACGTATTATTATTATTATTAGCCCCCTCCCACCTCTCCTCTCGTCTTGACCTTCTGGCTGGACCTTGCAAATGCATGTGGGTCTGTCTCCCACCCTAACTTCTTCCATATACCTCATCTCATTCTGAAACTGATAACTGCATATTTTAACAACTTCCATGTCTGCTACACAGATAAGAATGAGCCTTTAAGATCATCCTGATAGGCAGAAGGCAAATGGTTCGAGGAGTGAAGGTACCTTCAAGCCAAATTCTCCCAGCCATCTCCGAACCTACAGTACATGGATGTGACGTGACCATCCTTCTGCGTGCATAGCATAATCCTAAACGACAATAAATTAAAATAAAGTCCTGCAGCATTTTAATAAGAAAAGGAGTCAGGAATGATAGGACCTTCTTCTCAGTCTGTAAATAACCACTGTTGGAGGACCAGCCTGTACAAAACCTTAGGCAATGGTACATGGCTAATCTGTCATATTACATCTCATTGATGGATGCTACCTGTTCACCTTGTTTGAATAGGTAATGTGGCCACTAAAGCTATGTGACATCACTTCTTCAGATGTGATGCCAAGGCAAACAAATACATCTAAAAGTGTCTGGGCTGCCCATGCTGCCTGTCCAATGTGCGACTGTTTGGTAAAAAACATCTTGAAGTGCCTACTGAAATCCATATTCCTGGGCTATAAGCAAGAGAAAATACTGCTGGTGTTTGAACTAAGAAACTCATTAAACGAAGAATGCTAAGGCTTAGGTCTGTATCTGTTGTTAGTGGTACAGATCAAACATCAGGAGATCATTGAATTGGAACAGCCAGGAATGACTGGCCTTGGGTTGTGAACTACAAGAAAGCCATGGACAAAGGTCACAAAGAATGAACAAAAATACATGGGGATATCTGAGTTTGTGAAAATAGAGGAGGACTGCTACAGAATCAGAGCAAAACACACTGCCATGTTCTAGGAACCTTCACAACTGGAACCTAACAGAGTGGGCCTCCTGTCTGTGCAACTGCAAAAGGCAAAACCTGCAACATATCCTCTCAGGCTGTCGGGCAGCATTGGCGCCAGGTACAGATGGCAGTATGACCATGTCTTAAGTTAACTAGCAGAAATCCCATACAGATTGCAGAAAGGAGCAGTCGGATTACATCATGGAAGGAGAAAACATTTTGTGAAATGGCGATGTGGGCCAAAAAAGCAGACAAAAAAAAGGGTCGTTCTTGGCTGTTGGAAATAGGTGGAAGATAAACGTTGATCTTAATGGCTAGCCAGAATTCCAACAAGAGATCACCTCACTATGACATCGACATAGCAACAACCTATAAAAAGTAACATACAGTACAGGCCAAAACACCTTCACATTCAATGTGTTTTTTTATTTTCATGACCATTTACTGTACATTGGTAGATTCTCACTGAAGGCATCAAAACTATGAATGAACACATGTGAACATGCGAATTTTGTTAGCAACATGCTAGGCAGGTACAGGTTTGTACCTTTTAGAAACAGCAAACTGTTCAGATTTAACAATGGGCATGTATGTACAGTATGTATGCTGATTAAGCAAAAGCTAATTCTTGTATATGCAGTATAATTGAAGATGAATTCATTTAAATAAAGAAAGTTTTACGTATTTACTGTCTGATGCTGTAAACAGGCATTTAGAATTGATGTTGCTCTGTTAGCAGAGATACTGCATGTGACCATACAGGGGATAAGACCAAAGTATGGACCAATAAATGATTGTAGTATAATTTTGTTGCAATTTTATGTTTTCACGATTGCTTGGAATATCTTTTGACGGATAAATGTTTACATTTCATTACAGTAGACTGCAAAAATAAGATTATGACGCGTGTATCAGAAGCTGGATGAGACGTTGGCTATATCTAACCACCAGGGGGAGACAGAGGCCCAATAATAATGTTGATTTAATGCTGTGAATACTGTAAAGCATGATGTGAATAAAGCCATGAACATTAGACTAGTGTACATCTTTTGTGAAGATTAAAAGAGAATGGGTTCAAAGTGGGTAAGAACATTGTCAGAGAATTAGTGTAAAATGTTAGTCCAAAAACAAAAGTAAAAAAAATTAATTAATTAATTAATAAATAACTACAGAGATAAGTCGAACTTTTATTTTAAGTTATAATGAGGTATAAAGAACATATGGCACAAGCTGACACATCTGTACATACACCTTATTGTGGCCACCTAAATGATATTCAATATAGTATGGACAAATATTTTCTAAAAATTTTTTAAGGAAGTACTGTTCAAAAATATTGCATTTAATTAAAAATATATTTGGTATGGATCTGAGCAACATATCAGATTGCATGTAAGACCTTTAGGATGTTGAGTAAATGATAAAGGCATGTACCGTACAAGTATTTCAAATATTCAGAACAATGTATGTTTTACACTAACAAGCCTCACCGGATTAAATTGTAAGCACTAAATCATGCAGTATTGAGCCTGTGCTCCTACACTACAAGTCGCATGTCACATGATTTTGATGATACAGCCATGGAGGCCAGGGGAGACCATTGTATTTATTCTCATTTTAACGGCACAGTAGAACCTCCAGCCAACATTCACACATGCATTAACATACTACGGGCAATTTGCGAACACCAATTAGCCTAATCTGCATGTCTTTGAACTGTAGGAGGAAACCAGAGTACATGGAGGAAACCCACTAAGCACAGGGAGAACATGCAAACTCCATGCACACAGACACCGAGGTGGGAATTGAACCCTTGACCCTGGAGGTGCAAAGCGACATTAAGTGTAAGCCATTGCACACCCAGGACAACAATATAAAATCAATATAACAGACAGCCATATAAGGGCACTGGTGGCTCAGTGGTAGGTGTTTCGCCTGCCATGCGGAAGGCCCGGGTTCGATTCCCAGCCAGTGCCCAAACCCAGCCACTGGATGCAGTACCGGTCCCAAGCCCGGATAAAATGGGAGGGTTGCGTCAGGAAGGGCATCCGGCGTATAAACTGTGCCAAGTTGTAGTGCGGACTGGATAGTCCGCTGTGGCGACCCCTTGTCGGGAGCAGCCGAAAGACCAAAGAAAATAAAAATAACAGACAGCCATATGTTAATTGTGTTTAGGTTCAGATTTAAATATATAAATCCAAAGAATATTTCAAACTGTTGTGATATACTAAATAGCCAACAGTTGATATAATTTTATTTTGTAATATTTGAGACATATTTGAGCTTTTTTACTGTTCAGTTTCTACTTTCCAATAAAAACTACTTTAAAACACTTTTTATATAAATTTTATATCAATCCCAGTTCTTTAGTCAGCAAAGATAAACTGGAGCCAGGTGGTGATTTCAGCAATGGATTCATGAAGCCAGGCGGTGACTCCAGCACAACGATTATAATGCAGTGGTGTTCTGTGGGCATGACATCTTCAAAATCCAGTGGGGATGCTAGCACAATTCTGTCAAAGCTAGGATACACTTCTGGTGTAACAGATTAAATCCAGGAACTGGTGCCAGCATGATGCTATTTAAGCAGGGGTGCACTGCAGACATGATATTTCGGTAATCTGGAGGGGGAAGCAGCATGACGCTCTTGAAGCTGTGGTGGGCTATAGGGACCATATTCACAACGTCAAAGCCAGATGGTGGTATAAATATAATGCTATCAATAATAACGCTATTAATAAGGGCCTTTCCAAAAGGGTGGAGCTCGAACCCCAGTTGGTCTGTTAAGCAACACAGACCTTCAGACGCCTGAGTGTGTGTATAATGAAGAGACACAGCTCAAGGGAGTTAACTGCTTTGCTAAATCATAATTATATTTCTCCAAAACAGTATTTGTCCTGCATAGTTTGCATTGGCAAAAAAATGTAAATGTAAAAAATCTTTTTACATATGCATCACAGCAAAATAAAAACAAGCTTGAAAAATTCTGTTTGTAACTACATTGCTACTATGCCGGAAACAGAATGGAATCTTTAAATGTACTGTATTTTTTCCCTTTTTGTGGTTTCTTGTTTGATGTGCTGCAAATGCAAGTTCAGTGAAGCTTGCTTATTCAACCAGTTATTTCCCCTACCAAAGGTGGGCACACGAAAGTTAGTGTATGCCACTGGTTTATACAAAGGAACTGTGTGTGAATGTTTATATAAAATGCACAGGCAACCAGTGAACAATAGCCGAAACACATACCAGGAATGGAAATCCATTAAAAAAATCCAATTTTAAATTAGAACTAGGCAGCCAAACAGGGCACAAGGGAACTATGGAGAGAATTTTAATTTCTAAAATTAAGAAATGAATAGAAACACATTCTTAGACTGACGTTAAAACATTTTAATGATCACATATTATGTTCCTATTTAATTCATTTTGAGGTGGTGGGGAGTGATTGAGTATTTTCAAGCACAGGTTTCTACACAGATGTAAAAAATAAAAAGTAAGGAATTGGTATTTTTTTTATATTGAGAAAAATAAAGACTCATGGGAATGTGAAAGAAAATTTATAATAATAATAATGGAAACTGGTTAATAAGCATGGCACAATAAGATTCGAACTGGTTTGCTGGCACTGAAGTGTATGGATGTGACAGACACTGTGACAGAAGCTACAGTATGACCTTCCACCCTAATGCACGTCTTGATTTAATCGAAAGCATGTGTTTCTACAATAATTACAATGGCACCACAACGGCTCCTCCTCAGCCTTTGTAACATTGAGCTAATCACGAAATAATATTGATCTAATCCAGAAATGCAAGGTTGTTTCATGGTTGAGGTGAGATTGCACAAGTGAAATAAGGACACATATAAAGTCTTGTTTTTCGTTGAAGGTTGGGATTCCTGAACAGTGCTTTTGTGTGTGTGTGTGTGTGTGTGTGTGTGTGTGTGTGTGTGTGTGTGTGTGTGGTACTGACAGCAGAAGAAACATGTAATGTTTTCTCTGCTCACAGTGGTCCTTCTCGTAAAAGCCTTTACAGTACACTCCTGTTGTGATCAAACTTATGTCTGGTCAGAATACTCGTAAACTGTGGCCATTGACTTTAACACCTAGCTTGGAGAAAACAACTTATAAAATGTCAAGTCTGTATGTTTGGTTTGTAGGGTATGTTTTCTTTCCAGATGTTTGATTGGGATGGGGAAACTTTAGGAAAAGTCATATCCAACATATTATTATTAAGTACTAATTAAGTTATATAAGAAATAAATGTTATGTGTCTTGCATCTAATTTCCATTTAACTACTATTCATTAACATAATCATTATCAATCACTTTTACATCTGGAAACATTAAATGACAAAATTCAATTCAATTCAATTCAGTTTTATTTGTATAGCGTTTTTAACAATTGACATTGTCTCAAAACAGCTTTACACAATCAAAAGAATTATTTAAGTTGTATGGAATGTGAATGTGTATGAATCAAAATGTTCAGATATTCCCTGGTGAGCAAGCCCGAGGGCGACAGTGGCAAGGAAAAACTCCCTGAGATGGTAAAATAAATTTTTAAGTATTGTCCATTTTAAACCAATCTTTATTATCATTTTTTAAGGTTATCAGTGCAAAGTTGGCAGGCCTGTATTTATGCAAATTTCAATTATAAATAGTAGTGGAAAAAGTAAGTGGACCTTTGGAATTAATAAGTGGGGTTGACCCCAACATGGCAGCAAAAACTCAACCAGGTGCATCCTGTATCCGTGAATCAGACCTGCACATTGTTCGGGAGGAATTTTAGCCTATTCTTCCTGGTCGAACTGCTTTACCTCTGTCATATTCTTTGGACATCTTCAAGTCATTTTGTAGGATCTCTATTAGGTTGGCCTGGGCTCTTGTTGGATTTTGTTTTTCCTGAAGTCATTGTCCTGTTGCATCAACCAACTTCTACAGAGTTTAAGCTGACGTACAGACATTCTCACATTATCCTGAAGAGTTTTTTGATATGTTTGGGAATTCATCTTCCCCTGTATGACTGCAAACTGGCCAGTCCCTGCTGCTGGAAAACAGGCCTAAATCATGATGTTTCCTACATTATACTTTACGGTTGTAATGTACAGCTCTCAATACTTGGTCGTGTCTCACTTTGCATGAATTACTGCAGCAATGAGGCGTGTCGTGGAGGTACTCTGGCACTGCTAAGGTGTTATGGAAGCCCTGGATGCACTGGGCTCTTCAGCTCTTCTGTGTTGTCGGGTCTGGTGTTTTGTTTCCTCCTCTTTACAATACCCCATGTATTCTCAATGGGGTTTAGATTGGGTGAGTTTGCTGGCTAATCAAGCACTGGGATACCATGGTACTTAAACCAGGTATTAGTACTTTTGGCAGTGTGGGCAGGTGCGAAGTCTTGCTGGAAAATGAAATCAGCATTTTCATAAACCTGTTTAGCAGCAATGCACTGGTCTAAAGCATGGAAGCATGCAATGCTCTAAAACTTCGTGGTAGACAACTGTGCTGACTTTAGACCTGAAAAAACACAGTGGACCAACACCAGCGGATGACATGACTCCCAAAACCACCACTGGCTGCAACCTTTATACTGGACATCAAGCAGCTTGGATTCTGTGCCTCTCCTCACTTCCTCCAGACTCTGAATCCTTGATTTCCAAAGGAAATGGAAAATTTTATGTAATCTGAAAAGAGGATCTTAGTCCACTGAGCAACACTAGAGTCCTTCTGGTTGTGTTGCTGCTGTAATTCATGCAAAAGGAGCCCCGGCCAAGTAGTAGTAGTAGTAGTACTAGTAGAAGTGCTGTAAATGTTTATGCTTTTCAGTAGTGCAGCATTTCTGTGTTACATTTTTTATTGGTCTTAAGTACCAATAAGTACTTGGCTGTAAGTCATAATAATCAAAATTAAAAGAAATAAGCACTTGAGATATATCAGGCTATGGTTAATGAGTCTATATAATATATTTTTATATATTTTCACAAAATATTTTTTAATCCTATTTAAAATAATCGTTATTTGATTTTTTAAGTATCCCTTCTAGACCTTAAAAAGTATTTGTCCAGAAAAAGCATTTACAAAAAAAAAAAAGATTAAAATACCTGAGTAAAAATGTCAGTTTTATTTGAAGCACATTTAAACACAACACCATTGCCCAAAGTGCTGTACAATAGTGTACAATCACTCTGAATATACACTACCGTTCAAAAGTTTGGGATCACTTGCAAATTTCTTTGTTTTTGTTTAGTGATTTATTTTCTACATTCTACAACAATACTGGGAATTTCAAAACTATAAAATAACACATATGGAATTAGGTAATTACGTAACAACAACATTCATTCATTCATTCATTTTCTATACCGCTTAATCCTGTGTTCAGGGTCGCGGGGGGCCTGGAGCCTATCCCAGGAGACTTCGGGCACTAGGCGGGGTACACCCTGGACAGGGTGCCAATCCATCGCAGGGCACACACACATACACACACTCACACACCCAATCACACACTACGGGCAATTTGGGAACGCCAATTAGCCTAACCTGCATATCTTTGGACTGTGGGAGGAAACCGGAGTACCCGGAGGAAACCTACCAAGCACGGGGAGAACATGCAAACTCCATGCACACAGAGACGGGAATCGAACCCAGACCCTGGAGGTGCAAGGCGACAGTGCTAACCACCACACCACCGCGCCGACAAAAGCAACAGTTAGTTGTTATTTTAAGACTCTACTAAGACTTTACTAAGACTGCTAATTGGATAAAAAGCCTTAAATTAAAACCTGTTAAGGTTAATTAATCAATCTACATTAAAAGCTAAAGAAAAAAGAACTCCACTAGGCCCAAGATTTCTGTTTTGATTTGGCTAAAGCTCAGGAAATTTTACATCTTCAAGATAGCACAGTAGCATTATAACACTACCAGAGTCACTTGGTTTTAGGGCGAGATAGATTAGGATATCATGTGCTTAGCAGTAGAAGGCGATGCCATACTTTCTAATAATAGAGTCCAGTGTTAGCAGGTAAAGTGAAAATAATGAGGGCCCAAGAATAGACCCCTGAGGGACACCATATGCAAGGGATGCTGAAGAGAACCTTACATCACCAAGTCCGACAAAGAAACTTCGATTTGACAGGTAGGACGACACTAGGGCGGAATCAGTAATGCCTATATCATAATGCAAGCATTTTAAGAGTATGGTGTGATCGACAGTGTCGAAAGCAGCTGAAAGATCCAGAAGTAATCCCAGTGCAGCCTATGTGTTATGGAAGGATTTAGAACCTAATTGAAATACTTCTAAAATACCATGTTTGTGTAAATATGACTCCAGCTGGGTATACACAATTTTCTCAAGAGAAATTGCAATTTGGAGATGGGCCTGAAATTATACAGCATAAATGGATCCAAGTTTTCTTTTTTAATTATCGGTTGCATGGTTGCATGTTTAAAAGCTGCTGGGACTACACCAGTGCTCAGACTAACGATAAGAATGTTTTGAACCACTGAGGTAATATAATCCAAAATTTCCGTAAAGAATTCAGATGAGCAATAGTCTTTTTTTTAGACCGGAAAGGAAATGAGTTAGAAGTAATTAAAAGTAGCTGAACAAGTAACAATAACAGAAGGATCATAAGGAGTGGACATAATAAGTGCCCTAATAAGTGCACTAATAGGGAGTGGACGTAATAAGTGCCCTTATTTACAAAAAAGGAATTGAGGAATTGCTCACATCTCTCAGGAAATCCATCATAATTAGTGTGTTGTGGACAATGTAACGCTGCATCAGTCATACTAAATAAGACAGGGGGATTGGAATCATGTTTTGAAATTATATCGAACATCTGGTTGCTCCAAAACAGGGTTTATAACCTACACCTCACTTTTCAACAATAAACAGTGGAACCTTGGATTACGAACACAATTCCTTCTGGGAGCGGTCTCGTATTTCAAAACACTCGTAAATCGAATTTCCCTATAAGAAATAATGGAAACTCAAATTTTTCGTTCCACATCGAAAGGAGGCGCAAGGAGGAGGGGGGAGGAGGTGTGTGAATTCGAAAGGAGGGGTGTGTATGTGAAGCGGCATGGGGTCAAATCAAGTGCGCGCACACATACAGTAACGGCATACTGAGGGAGAGAAAGAAAAGGGATCTTTAACCTCTCTAAAGAGACTTTCTTTTGCTTTACACATGCGCACACACGTGTGTTATAATAAACAGTACACACACGCTGTACACACACGCATACAAACAGAAAATAAAAGATGTTTTAAACACACACAGTGGTCACAGTGTTATAGTAAACAGAACACGGATGTTGATTATTCCAGTAAGAGACGAGCACTAAGACCCAGCAGGGGAGACGATTACCCACAATTCCGCAGCACAAGAGAGAGAAAAAACGTTGGCTCAGTTGTGATCATGTGACACTCGTAGTCAAAACAAGAAGTGCGTGCGTGGTACATGATACTCGGTGCTCGTAAACCAAGACCTGTTCTTTCCAAGTCAAAATGTATTAAAAATCATAATGTGGAAATAATAACGTTTCCAAATTTAAAAAAAAAGTTTTGTCCCATTTCTCAAAAATTACTGATTTTTAAAAGAAATATATTTAAAGTGGTTTAAAATTATTTAGTTATGTCCAGGTGGTGACTTTTTGGCTGGGCAGTGATTTTGTTTTTAGAGAATTTTATATTTTTTATTTAGGACTTCCTAAGTGATTGTCAGAGAACTACCTGTAGTCTTATTGTAATCTCTGTTTCACCTTTTTTTGTCAATTTTCTTTCCTGGTTTTCACCTTAGAATTTTTATTGAAAAAAAAATCCCATGTTCACTGATTCTGCAAACCGCTGTATTGATCCCTTTAGGCTCATGGAAAACAAAATAATAAATTTCCTTACATGACATCCCAGACTACTCACTCTAGTCTGTTTTATATGATCAAACCCATTCTTCCTTGAAGAAAAAAGGATTCCTCTATAATGTGAACATTATGTTCTTTTATTTGGTGAAGAATTTAGGACTGGTTTTGGGAGGACTTAAAAGTCCTTATGGAATTCACACACACACACACACACACACACACGCACACACACACACAGAGAGAGAGAGAGAGAGAGAGAGAGAGAGAGAGAGAGAGAGAGAAACCACACACAGGCACGCACACGCACGCGCACACACACACACACACACACACACACACACACACACACACACATAAACATTGTGTTGGATGGACATAGAAACTTGTTAAATATGATGTAACAGTCCCATGTGGACAGACCTTTTAAGCTTCATTGTACAAACACTTACAGTATAAACCTCTGCCCAAAAACAGTCCTGTTTAAAACCAAGGTGTTTTTTCTTTTTTGCATTCATGTATGTAGTTGTCATTGAAAAACATTAAAGGACTCCATAATGGTTAGCAATGGTTGGTTGTAGGATTATCTTTAATTTTGGTGGTGGAAAGTGTCATCTAATGAACAGCAATATCTCCCATCTTTCATCTTTATATATATTTTATCCCATAATTTTTCATCTTAGTTAGTCAGACTCATTGGCATTTGTGTAGATTTGAGTTAACCTAATTAGGGCCCAGGCACTATGATATCAGCCCTACAGTATGTCGTCATAGTGTGTGAAGGGCCTTACTGTTTTTCTAATGATTTTTAGGGTCCAAGCACTATGACATCATCCCCTGCGCTATTGCCACCTGTGCGCACCAGAAAGACAATGGGCACAGTGGGCACATGTATTTAAAGGAGACCAATACCATTATGTGGTATGTGTTCCGCCTGCCATGTGAAAGATCCAAAGTTCAATTCCCAGCCAGTGCCCAAATCCCAGTCACTGTTAGGAATGGCATCCGGCGTAAAACCTGTGCCAAGCAACCCCTTGCCCGGGAGCAGCTGAAAGACCAACATAATTTTAGATAAGGGGAAAATTTATGTCTAGACCTCTAAAAAGACCCAGATGCTGGTAAAAAAAAAAGCTTCACACTATGATGTTACTCAATGTGATGTCACTTAATAAATGGTCATACAGAAAGTTATTGTTAACCGTTTTTTAACATAATTTTAAGGCATCGTCATTTAAGGCTGATTCATTTAAGATATTAAAAAATCTTCGATCGTCTAATCCTCGACATCTTGAGATCACATACAGTAGGCCTGGTTTGGTGATGACCGTATAAATCGACTAGCAGAAGTACAACACAATCCATTGGTTGCATTTTACAAATTACACAAAATAACTGACTTCATGTTTAGTTGAGTCCATTCCATAACATGCAATGTGAAACTTGTTTATCTCAATGAGCTGTAAAATTGAACCGGGTTTCGCATGCATACTGTATATGCAAGTGTGTATGGACTATGTAGCAAAATCTCGTGTTAGTGCCGCGCCCTGGGCCCAGACTCTCAGGTATCGTTATGGCCGCAGATTCCAACCTGTCTACTGAGTTCCATGAGTTTGTGAGCATGTTAAGGCCCCCCCCCCAAAAAAAGAAAAAATAATAATTCTTAGAAGTAGTAGAAGTACTGTACATAACTTACATGAATAAGAGTAATGACTAATAAATGCTTTTTATTTAAGTACAGTACATTTCAGATTCTTGCTCGTGCAGCATGATTACTTAACCATACTTCAGTTCAATGTCGTTCATGTTGACTTAAAGTTCATGTCAACTAAAATGTTGAAAATGTGGAATGTGGAATCACACTGTATGATTTTTTTTTTTTATCTTCTTGTAACTCCTGCTAAGAATCTCGTAAAGAACAGTTCAATGATGTGTGTGTATGTGTGTGTGCATGTGTTTATTGGCTCTATATGTGAAAGGAAAGTAGTTTTATGTCATACTCAGTTTTTCTGTGGAACACCCAGAAAAGGAATGTGTGTGTGTGTGTGTGTGTGTGTGTGTGTGTGTGTGTGTGTGTGTGTTAGTCAGCAGGGAAACCACCACTTAAATGGGATAGCGGATGCCAGGATGCCAGTGTAATTTATGGTTGCCTTTGTGTGTGGGAAACGTTGGTGTGGACCCACAAGGGTAGAAATATATAACAAAACAAATGTGGTCATCCGAATAACACTGTCAAGATCTGGTCCCAAGTGAACTCTAGTGTGGTTAGATTGCAGTGAATGAGGAACGTAAACAAAAGTCCTGGATTTTCAATTGCAGGCAGCATTTTTAAAGAATGCAAGTAGAAGGGGTGTTCAAGTCAAAAGGGGACTTTTGGTTGGGCAGAATAACAGAGCAAAATTATGAGCATGAAACCTCCGTTTATTTATCTATATAATCCCTGCTATACTAATGCATTATCCCATTGTTTCACTAGTGCTTGGATACCATCAAGGTAGAAAGTTGATACCAGCTGATACTATAAAATGTATCCGACCCATAATAGGACTGCTTGCTTCATGCCTGAAATGCTGGCCTCCCAGAAATTCCTTTAATGACCCAATCATGTGGAAATGGCTTGACATGAGGTCAGGACTGTACTCGGGATGTGGCAATAACTCCTAGCTAAGTTCATGTAATGAAAGTGGCATTGGTGAATGATTGTGTGTACAGTTCCCACAGACAGATCCATCTTTACCACAAGTTGGTGACAAGTTACCTGTCGATTTTCAAGGATCAACTCGCTGAATGTTCATCGGAACTAATGCACTGGGCTCCAAGCAACCTCAGCCCAGGATCATCAGTCGCGGACATACTGTACAGCTGTCCACACTAATTTTGTTCTGTTATCTTGCCCAACCAAAAGTCCTGATTTGACTAGAACACCCCTTGTACTTGCATCCTTTAAAAATGCTGCCTGCAATCCAAAAACCATGTTCCTCATTTACTGTAACCACACTAGAGTTCACTTGGAACCAGATATCTCAGTTTTATGCCTTCATTCAATTGAAATTTCATCAGTCCTATTTTATTATTGCTGAGCAGTTATGTTTTCAGCCTTATACATTTATTGGATCATTCATTTATGTGCAATCAACCCAAATTATGTATTAAATAATCAAAAAAGAATTCGGCAAGCAAATCAATTGTCAAAGTATGAAGTATGTTTGGTTGCACTGTGTGGTCTCAGTTTGAGTTTATTTGGTTGATTTACTTGTGGAAGGTTGGACTGGGTTAACCTTTGAGTTTAAACTCACTTTCAATAACAGCCCTCTTAGGCCCTAACATACAATCACATGTGGTATTGTAAGTAAGGATAACAAAGAAGAATGCAAATAGAAAGAAAACAATAAATTGTGTGTGTGTGAGAGAGCGAGAGAGAGAGATAGAGAGAGAGCTTTTTCTGTCCGTCTGTGTGTGTCTGATTGTGGTGGTTGTTTTCCTTTCCTTCTTCCTTCCCTCTTTGTCTCAGTCTTTCTCTATCTCATCTCCATATTTCTTTCCTTCCTGTCAGCCTCCCTGTCCTTCTGATTTATTGAACTGCAGTTTCAATTTAATTATGCGTTAACTAGACTTGTTAAGCAATGAATCACCTTAATTGTTTCCTCCTGCTGGTGTTTGAGCACATCTGCAAGTCTTTGTTTTATTTTCTCACAACCCAGGCAAGTAGGTTTGCCTATTGTCTTTTTATTGTTGTTTCATATATTTGTGTGTTATCCTAACACAGCACTTATTGTGAACAGAATAAAGCACGTACTGAAGATGAATGAATGAATGAATGAATGAATAAATACATAAGTACGTATGAAATAAGTTCGGTTTTAACCTCCAACATGTTAGTCTTTATTGCCACACACTTGACAAACCAGTCAAGCAGTCACACTTGAACCAAACCAGTTGACAATAACAAAAATGCATAGATAAAGGAAAGGCAAAGCAATTTTCCATGATGAATGAGACTTATGCCAGTTGTCAGTCACTCATTCTCTATACCACTGAGGAAACTAGAGTTCAAGCAACATGCAAACTCTAAGCACACAGACCCAAGGGAGGAATCAAAACTTTGACCCTTTAGGTGTGAGGCCACAGGGTTAACCACTACACCACCATACCGCGTTTGGTAGTTGTTATATAATAAACCAGCTAGAGCAAACCTAGCAAAAAATAGCACATGACAGTAAACTTTAGGACAGCAATCATGACAATTATTGCCAGGTTTATTCTTTTTTTTTTTTTATCAGATAAGCAGCTACTGTTATCCCTCATAAGAATCTTTAACTACTGTAGTGGTTGGCTCATGGAGGTGACCCCATCTGCTTTAAATCAGGCAGTATTATTCCAGTGCCTAACCGCTACTCTGCGTATCCCTGGCACTCAGCTGTCCTCAGCACTCAGTACAGACCACATTTGCTTTTTATTCTGTGAACATATTTATTCTGTATATACTGTACAACATATACATATATAGTACAACCAGAGCAAAAACTCTGAGAATGACAAATATCAAAAAGTCTGCGGCTTCAATGTTTTTAGATCTTTTTGTCAGATGTTACTATGGTATTCTACCAACAGTAAACCATCCTGAGACCATTTATCTGTGGGGTCGTTTCTCAGTCAAGGGAGTGACTCACAATTTTGCACAAGCCATGAATAAAGAACGGTACAAAAACATCATTAGTTTGGTAACGAACAATGCCTTTTCCAACATGATGGAGCACCTGGAAAAAGTGATAACTAAGTGGTTCAGGGAACAAAACGTTGACATTTTGGGTCCATGGCCAGGAACTCTTGAAAAAGAAGGGTCAACACTACAAATATTAACTCTTTGCTTAAACTTTTAATTTGTTAATAATGTCATGAGCCAGAACAACCAACCCAGTACATCCAGGTCATAACTCCACCCAAGGATTTCCACGCTCCCTGAGTTGATTACCTGAGTGCACCTGCTACTCATCTGGCATTCTACTCTCGGCTTTAAAAGGACGCCGAAAGTTCTTGTGTTTGACCTCGCCCGTTTTCTGGATTCTGTCTCGTGCCTAGCCCTTTAGATTATCTCTTTGTAGTGTAGTGTAAATCCCTACATGTATGACCTTGCCTTACCACGATCTTTTGGAAATCCCAGCTCGCGCTCTACTTTCAGGTTTGTGGTGATTCCTTCACGTCATCAACACGCCCCCCGCTCACGTCACTCCCACACATTCTGGTCATTCATTCACTCTCGCGCACAGCTTCTCGCCTCTACTCCTGTTAATGCGCTAAAAACCTCTAGACTTTAATAATAAGGAAGGAACTTAAGAAGGAACTGTCTTCTATTGGGTTCACTCTCATTCATCCCCGCCCGTGACAAATAAAAGTCTGATAATAATGAAATGCTTGCTTGTAATTATACTTCAGTGTACAAATATGTAACATGTATGACAAAAAGATCTAAAAACATGATTAGAGCAGAGAGGTAAGTGGGTGCTAGGCCATTTTTAGCTTTGTAGGCAAGCATCAGCGTTTTGAATTTGATGTGGGCAGCTACAGGAAGCCAGTGCAGGGAGTGGAGGAGTGGGGTGGTGTGGGAGAACTTGGGAAGGTTAAAAACGAGACGTGCTGTTGCATTCTGGATCAGTTGCAGAGGACGAATCGTGGACAGAGGCAGGCCTGCCAGGAGTGAGTTGCAGTAGTCCAGTCTTGAAATAACAAGGGACTGAACAAGCACCTGTGAAGAGTAGCCTGTGAAGAAAGAAATGGGCGAATTCTTCTGATATTGTAAAGAAGAAATCTACAAGAGCGAGTAAGGTTAGCGATGTAGGGGGGGGAAATGACAGATGATTGTCCACGGTTACCCCAAGATTGCGGGTGGTGGCTGAAGGAGTGATTTGGTTGTTGTCCAGGGATATCACAAGGTCTTGACATGGGGATCAGTCACAAGGGATAAACAACAGTTCGGTTTTACTGAGATTGAGCTTCAGCTGATGAGCCATCCAGGATGAGATGTCTGCCAGACATGCTGAGATCCGGGTGGAAACCTGAGTGTCAGAGAGAGGAAAGGAGAGAGGAAAGGAGAGAGGAAGTTGGGTGTCATCTGCATAACAATGGTATGAAAATCCATGCGATGATATGACCTTACCAAGAGACCGGGTATAGAGGGAGAACAGAAGAGGACCAAGTACTGAGCCCTGTGGGACACCAGTAGAGACTCTACGTGGGGCAGATGTAGATCCCCTCACAGTGAAGCCTCGGATTGCGAGTAACCTGGTTTGCGACTGCTCAGCAAGATGAGCAAAGATTTTTAATAAATTTTGTTTGCAAAATTAACAAGTGTTGGTTTACGAGCACTGAGTATCATGTATCACGTATGTGCTTCCTGCTTTGACGCTGTGCGTCATATGATCACAACTGAGCCAACGTTTTTTCTCTCTCTTGTGCTGCTGAAATGTGGGTAATCGTCTCCCCTGCTGGGTCTTAGTGCTCGTGTCTTACTGGTATAATCAACATCCGTGCATGTGTGTACTGTTTTCTGTAACACTGTGACCACGTGTGTGTGTAAAACATATTTTATTTTGTGTCTGTATGCGTGTGTGTACAGCAAAAGCAAGTCTCATCAGAGAGGTTAAAGATCCATTTTCTCTCTTTCCTCAAGGCTCAGCCTGCTCTTTGTGTCTGTTTGCGCACGCATGATTGGACACCGTGCCACACACACACAGACCCCTCCTACTTTCACTGTCACAGACACACACACACACTCTTTCTCTCTGCTCTACACATAAACACTGCGCTGTCGTGATTCTTTTCAAAGGTAAAGTGCAGGTTCATTTGTTTTATTTTTACTTTACAGCAGTGATTCCGTTAGTGTGTCGCTCAATCGAGTGTCATTGGAGAGATTTCTTGTTTATTTTTCCGATAAAACAGTATAAAAACAGTTTCCATTGTGTGCACGCTCGTGTGTGTGAAAAGAGGAAGGGTAACTGTGTAAGACTAGAAGGGGGAGGGGGGAGGGGCTCTTTACTTTAGCTTCACACACACAGTGTCTATGCGCACAAACGGAAACTCTTATCTGTCGGGAATTATTTTTACATGCAGGTTGATTTGTTTCATTTTTACTTTATATTTTGTTTTAATTATTTTTATGTATTAATTTTTTTGAGCTGTGGAACAAATAATTTGAGTTTCCATTATTTCTAATGGGACAGTCCGATTTGGACTGTTTTGGAATACGAGCCCACTTCCGGAACGAATTATGCTTGTAATCCAAGGCTCCACTGCATATCCTTTTCATAATAAATACTGAACCTTTTTTATGTGAGGCACCCAAACCCATGTACATATATAAGCCGTATATGCTTCTGTATATCTGTAATTTACATTTGTTATAATTACACCACTTATGCATTTCTGCAACTAGTAGTTGAAACTGTATTTCAAAACTCTTTTCTATTGCTCATGAACAAAATAAATATTATTGTACAATGTGTTTCAGGTTAGAACTATGGAATTTCATATAATAAAGCCTGTAAGTAATGATATTTGCTGCTACTACTGCTTTGTGGTTCAGCTTTATTTGCAATTCAGATCGCTTTCTCTTCTGTTTATTGTTACATTAAACAAAACTTCATTCAATATTTATTAATAATTTTTTACATTTTATTCATTTATTATGTCCCATTAGGGGCTTTATAGTTTCATGACAAATAATGATGTCAATTTGGCCCTCTCAAACATTAGCATAAACATTTTGTTGGTACCTGATAATAAACAAAAATTATAATAATAATAATAATATATATATATATATATATATATATATATATATATATATATATATACATACATACATTGCATTGACCCACAAATGTTATATAAAAACTAATGAAAATCATTTTAAAAATGTGTACCCACAGGGCATACAGTATTAGGGCTGCCAGTGTCATTAATCTGTGGAAAAAACAGAGATATGCATCCCATGTTGCATGCCATACATATCTAATGTTTTTTATTTGCATTTAAATTTATTTTGTTTTGTATTGATAGATTTTATATTTCTTATATATTTTTGAAAATGTTTATATTTTGTTCTACTTTCTTATAGTTCAGCTATTTATTTATTTCTTATTTCTTGTTAATTCTTTTTTATTTTTATTTTAAGGTCATAGGCGGTCGTATAAGCATTTCACTGCATACAGTATCATACTATGTATGACTGTGTATGTGACAAATAAAATTTGAATTTGTATAAACACAATAGTGGATGGTTGTATTACTGACGAAGCAACATTAGAGAAGGTAGCAAAACAATAGCAACCAACTCTTGGGAGGGAACTGGAGAACAGTGGTCAAATAAATCACACAGTATTTCAAAATTTGCCTTTTTCGTTTGAAAATGTTGAAACCTGAGGCTTTTGGAGATGATTTTGAACAACCTTTCTTCAAGAAACTGACTGTTCAAGGCCCAAAAAGAATTAAATGGCAGGGTCTTGTGATCCACAAGCGGATCTGCTTATTAATGTTAATGGAAATGTAGCTTCTGACAGCAAAGAGATAGTATTATCATTTCCTAACACATGTTGGCTACAGTATATGCCAAGCCCTATCTTGTAATAGAAGAGTTTTTGAGTGTTAACAAGCTGCACACAAACAAGTACAAGCACATCCTGTTTTTAGATAATTTTAAAGGAACAACATAAACCAGTGTAATGGAAAAGTATGGTGAGCCTAAAGCCTAAGGAGAAATACAGACATACTAAAGACATTTAACCTCTATCACTTATAACTTGCACAGAGCACATTTCATTACTTTAATATTTAAACTTATTTATACTTTCATCATCTTTTCATACATTTCGTATTTAAACTGATTAAGACAAATGTTTTACTTTGACAGGCGGCACATTGTCTTAAAATCCAAATAAAAAATTGGTTGTTTGTGTAAAAACCTCAGCAGCAACCTCATTTCCCCTCTCATCTGTTCCAACCACTCAGCATTCAGCATCACCAGTATAATAATCACCCGCCTGATCATCTGTAATCACTGATCCATGCTTTAATTTGACATTTTTTATGTTTGGATGAAAGAAGAAGAAGATAGATCACGGTGTGGCTTATTGAACAAAAAACATTCCTCTGAAATTGGCCAGGTACAGGGACTGGACAGAAAACGAGAGATATAAGCTTGCTAAAAATGAGGGCCAAAAAAGTCTTTCAGGAAGCCTGTAGACTACATTAAAAATACCACAAAGTCTGGTTCTTTTGAAGTGTTTTGCACAGTACTGTAAATCACAGTGCATTCAGGATAAAATGTATGTTAGCCCTTCGTGAGGACCTTAAGGGAATAATGTGTGTGTGTGTGCGTGTGTGTGTGTGTGTGTGTGTGTGTGTGTGTGTGTGTGTGTGTGTGTGTGTGTGTGTGTGTGTGTGTGTGTGCATGTGTGTGTGTTTTGGAATGCTTCCCAAAAGCCTGTGGGTATTGTATGATGGCATGTAAAGAATTTCGCTCTAAAACAAACCATATTTTTTCCAGTGACTAAAATCTGAAAACGGTACTATAACCATTTCAAATATAATAATAATATCTGCTTTTTCAGTTACAAGGACATAGAGTTATAGAGTTATACAGTATAATAGATATTGAATAATATAGAATAATAGAATAATCAATTTTATATAATGTTACATAGAATGATCAACTTTACAGAAAGTTACAAAGTTACAAAAAGGATTAAGTAACTAACAAGTAATAAAAACCAATGCAGGAACATTTGTATAATTGCACTAGTAAGATTCTTAGTCCTTATGTTTGAACTTAGAAAAAAAAGAAAGAATAAGCAGTGTAAATGTTATTCATAAATTATTATTTGTATTATTATTATTATTATTATTATTATTATTATTATTATTATTATTATTATTATTTAAATCTTAAATGGCAGAGTTGGTAGAATGTTTTCAATAGAACTGAACTTGGCAACTTGACTGCTCTGCTAATCAGATCCAAATGTAGCTGTTGCGGAAAACATGGACCTAAAATGATCTGTAATCTATGTTTCTTCTTTTTAATAACTTCAACTCAACTCTTCCTGACTCAACTAGTCATGAAGGCTAAGTTCAACAGTGGGTTACGCAAGTCAATAGCAACAGGTGATTCATGAGATGGGTTCCCTGTTAAACTTGGTTCCTCTCAATGTCTCAAATACAGTGTAAAAATAAATCAGGAGCTGAGTACACTGCATTTATAAATAATAAGGATTTTTGCCTGGTAATACTTTACAGCTTGGTTTCTTAATTAATTAGTTATTAACATACAGTATATAGTTATTTATCAAATTATTATTAACGGTATACAGTATAATACAACAATACAGTAAAGTGCTATTGTAGTAGTCTTTGAGTAATAACTATTCAACTATTTACTATGTTCACTAAAGCATAAGGATTTTCTAACTATTATTCATTTACTATGCCAAGAAAATCATAATTACAAAACATCACATTCGAATCTCTGTGTTATCTACACATATATAATGCATTCCCCCCAAAAAATCCCCCTTGAGCTTTGTCCCTTTTTTATCCTAGTGGTCACTAAATCAGATCTGCCACAAGTTTTGCGCTGGATGGCCTTCCTGTCATACCCCTTCCATTTGTCTAACTGTTCTTGGAACCTGCACTGCATTGTGTGGGGAGTAGCATCATGGGTCTTGTCTAAGGTCCCAACAGTGGCAACTACTGTAAGTGGTGGTGGAGCTAAAATCCCAGACCCTCCAATCAGCAGCCCAAAGCCTCAACCGTCTAAGCCACCTCCTCCTCACCCCAAAAAAAGTTTTTTTTGTTTGTTTGATCACTCACACAAGTAAACACTACTGCTAAATTTGGAAACACCAATCAGCATATACCGCATGTTTTTGGACATATGAGAGGAACCCTACTGTAAGTACCCGGAGGAAACCCACCAAGCACTGGTAGAACTTGTAAACTCCATCACAAACAGAGCAGAAACAAGATTTAAATACCCACTCCTGGAGATGTGAGGTGAAGGTGCTAGTAAGTTGTTAGAGATGAATCATATTGCAAAGTGTTACGTTTTTAAGGTATGAAATCACGATTCTGCAAAATAGGGCAAAGTCAAATAGAGAAAATTTTTACAAATTCAGTGTTTAAAATTAAATATAGAAATATAGAACCAACACAGAACCATTTCCATTTATTCTGACAGAATAACAGTATTGTGGTGGAATGTAGAGAGGCACTTACTGAGATATTTTAAAGATATTTTACAGATTTATTTTAATCATTATACATAGAATGTGTTGTCACAAATTACCGACTCTGCGCAGTTCAAAGCATGACAGGGGCTGAGTTCACTGCGTGTGCTTTTTTTCATATTGCCACTTGTCTTTGATGGAGATAATTCATCTCTGCACCTGTCTCATAATTGCTCTGTTTATTTGTGCACATGTTTTGATCTCATTTTGTGATTAATTAATTTTTGTATATCTAATTTAGCTTTGTAAATAAATCTTCAGCATTAAATTAAATTTTTTATTTTTACGTTAATACAATCTAAGCAATTTCATTTTATTTATTTAGTACTTAATGTACTTACTAGAATAAACTGTTTAACCAATCTTGTTAAACAATGTTAAAAGTAAAAAAATGTTTAAAAGTGTAATACTTAATATTAGTGCTGTTAATAGATTTTGCTGTTAATAGATACATTTTTACCTAGTTAAACGCCTTCTTAGCCTGTAATTAATCATGATTAATCACAATTTTAAAATACTCATTTTGTTTTATTTTAAACTTATAAAAAATGTGTCAAAATTGATTGAGTCATTTGGATCACTAGTGGAAGTTCATTGGTGGTGGTGGAGGCCTCCATTCAGACGTCTAGACGTTACTTTGCTGTATACACTTAACAGATCCATAATGATTTCATATCTCCATACTTCTTCCAGGTATTCCAGTACCTACTATAACCCGGAAACCCTAATGTTTAAATGTCTTCTATCACTTTGTCCCTACATCCTTTTAGACATTCTGTCTGAATGAGAACTTCACGCAACCTTTCACATCTGTCAAAGCATCATAACCAATCTTCTTGCCATTACCACTCCAATACTGTTATCTGATATCACTGAGACGAGGATGGCTTCCCTGTTGAGTCTGGTTCCTGTCACGGTTCCTACTATTGCCATTTCAAGTTTTTCCTTGCCACCGTCATCCACAGCTTCCATAATTTACTTTTGAGTCTATAATGTGGCTTCGTGACAATGACCACTTTTCAAAGCGCTATATAAATAAAACTGAATTGAATCAAATTACTTTGGAGACTGTAAGTGTAACTGTGCTGTGAGTCTTTCAGGCTCAGAATGTTATTATCCACTCTCCCTGCTGACTCACACACTTCCACTTCCAGCCACTAACCTTATCTTGTCAGCTACTGTACTGAAGGTTCTGCAATAATGAATGGTGTTGATTTTGATGCCAGGGGGAAGGTCTAGGAATCTTCAAACAAAAAGGGGGGAGGGGGGGGGGCTGATCTTATAGCTGCACAGAGATTCTTGAAATAAATAAATCTGATTGACTATCTGCTAGAGATCTGGAAGTTTCTGTAATAGTTTCCGTGTCTCAGATTAGCGTAATGACGAGTCTGGCTTCAGCAGCATGTGCTTAGTGTTTGATTTCACCAGATATCTCACATCTCATATAAAGCTCATAACCAGCTCATTAAGAACTTCTTAAATATCACGGCACCTTCAATTTCCTCTTGCTGTGCCATTTCCTCATCACAAGTCCTAGTCCATTTCTCCAGTCCACGACTGCTCTTGAGTCCATGAGTACTTTCTGGTTTGCACATGTAGCTCTTATATTTCTTATACTGGTTATGATATTTATATATTTCTCTGTCTCGCAGGGCTAGACCATTGAGAAAGAAAAGACACCAGTGCATGGACTACCTACGTACTAATTGTGTTGCTCTTTAGGGGAACAATAACTTTTTTCTCTGGTCTGTGTACGTTTTATCCCCCTTTCATATCAGCACAGGAAAGTGTGCCATTTGACTTCGAATGACCCTATGTTATTCAGGATAGCACCTTGAACACCCCAAACACAGGGCTAAAACTTACAGCCACTCCTTTCATTTCCTGTTCCATTATTTTTGTGTTCTTTCATCTTACAGTACTGTTCCACTGAAGATAACACCATAAACCCACTTCACACATGAGATACTGCCAGAATGTGTGAGCACAAGCTTTATACTGGAGTGATTGCGCAATAAGGTCTGACTGATATACTTCACAAGTTTATGGTGTCATTGACAGAAATTAAAGGCACCAATAATGTTTCTTTAAATATTCTGTGCAAAAGCTCACAGTGAAGCAATAATGAAAGTCCATGCATTTATTTAGTGAACACTCATACACTATGTACTGTATATGCTACTGTAACACTGCAGTTTAAATAGGATTTATGCCACCTAACGTAGCCACGTACACTTACAGTATATAATTGTTGTTTCTTTCATTTTTGAAAAACAAAAATTAAAACAACACACACGTTCCCAGTTCCCAGTCAACATCACTGCCATGTTTTACAGCACTGACTCTCTTATAGGGTCAACAGACACTTAACAAGCACTATTGATTGTTGAACGTTTTTCCTAATAATGTTCCAATACTGGCCCTCAAGAATCCCAGAAAACTGTAAGCGTCAATTTTCCAGCTAATAGTTGCCTTTTGAACTTTTTGTCAGTCGGCAATTGATAACGTTTCTGTTCCATGCTGTTTACTCTCAGGCTCGTAGTAATGCATCCAGGTCTCATCAGCAGGTACATCTTCAGACCACAAAAAATGTATCACTGCACGCTGTTCTTTATTTATGCAAATCACATCTGAGGCAGAAGTCTTATATAACTGTAGTGCAGATAAGTTTAAACTGTATAACATGAGAATCTTTTTCGGATAGAGTCCAAGATAAGTCATGCTACTCATAGACAATGTACAGTATATTATAAGAATTCAAGTTGATGCTCACAGTTGTATCATCAGTGAAATGGATTAAACATTTTATACAGAATATCAAAAATATACATATTGTATATAATAAAATCACATTTGTTCACACACAAAAAGGGCAAAAAGACAAAAAAAATATTCATTAGAAATCCCACACGTTTCCTCCGGTACTCCGGTTTCCTCCCACAGGCCAAAGACATGCAGATTAGGCTAATTGGTGTTCCCAAAATTGACCATAGTGTGTGAATGAGTGTGTGTGTGTGCTCTGTGATGGATTGGCACGCTGTCCAGGGTGTACCCTGCCTCGTGCCCCGAGTCTCCTGGGATAGGCTCCAGGCCCCCACGACCCTAATACAGGATCAAGCGGTATAGAAGATGAATGAATGAAGAAATCCCACACACTGGCCTAGATTAGAGAATGTTTTGGACCTGCTGAAATGTATGACTGTATTAATTCTGCTGAATCATAAAGAGTCTAACATGAACGGGTCACACTTTAGCTTTTAGAAAAACAATACTGAGTCCATTCATCTCTTTATTCCCCTCGTCGCTCTCGGACGCTGGAAGTTCTACCCCTAAAACATGCATCCTGTTTAAATTTCCTAACAGTCCTTTTTATTGCTCTTTCCTGTCTTGAATTTCGTAAAATTGCCTAGCCATTTGGAGGCTTTTTTGGCACTTTTTCTTGTAGTAAAAAAAGAAAACATTCATTATTTCAACAGAAAACATTATTTCAGAACACTTCACTGACACATTCGTATTACATCATCAGCACTGACTGCAGAGCCACTTGCGAAATATAGTGATGGAGCTGATGATTTATTTTCTTTATCTTTTTTGGGGGGCCAAATTTAAGTAAAATTGCACAAAAATATAAATGACACAAAACCATAGGTTAATGTATTTATTTATTGATGGATTGATTGATTGATTTATTTATTATTATTATTATTATTATTATTATTATTATATATTTTTATGGGCTGAAGCCTAAGCAACATTAATGTATAGAGTTAAGGAATGTTCAAGATACGAAGAAAAAGTATTAATGAATTAAATGAGGGAAAAAAGGAAACAAATGTATATATACATTTGTTTCCTTTTTTCCCTCATATATATATATATATATATATATATATATATATATATATATATATATATATATATATATATATATATATATATAAATATAAATCATAGAACAAAGAACAAAGCTGAAATAAAAATATAGCATGAGAAATGAATAGCATGAAAAAAAGGAAAAGGATGAAATAAGGAAAAGTTAGTACGAGGGAGCATATGCAGAGGTGGAAAGTAACGAATTACATTTACTCGCGTTACTGTAATTGAGTAGCTTTTTTGTGTATTTCTACTTTTTAAAATCTGTAATTTTACTTTTACTTAAGTACGTTTTATTTGAAGTATTGTAATTCGCTACATTTTAAATCATATTCGTTACTGAGTAAAAAAATAAATGAATGAAAATGATAAAATAATAAAAAAAAATATTATGCTTTGTATAAATGCTCCGTTGCGCTCGCGTGTGTGTATCATGTCCTGGTCGCGCGCCGCTCCAGACTCCACTCCAGGTTTTCTGACATCTCCCTGACCTTCCACACGGTCGCTTCCGCCCTAAGAGTGACGTCATCGACTAGCGCGACTAATGATAAACCGGAGAGAGACGCGGGAAAGATGAAAGAGATTGTGATTTTGGCGTTTTGATATTTGGTTGTGTATTCCGGTTTTGACTTTTTGCCTCCAATTGACTTTGATTATTGCTTTGTCCCTTTGGTTTGGTTGGTCTTTGTATATATTTGTAGATAATTTCATTGTTTTTGGTTTGGGAGTCCGGGAAGGTACCTGTATTATTTATTCATTTATTTATTTATTTATTTATTTTTTGCAGGTAATCTAGCTACTAAATATAAATACCATTTTGGTTATTATTTTGTCCACCCTGAATCTGATCCTCCTCCTCCTCCTCCTGTTGTGTGTGTGTGTGTGTATACAAGCATCATTATTTCATCAGTTAATGATTGGATCTAGTTCTTTCTGCCATATACCACCATTTCCATACAGTTTAAAATAGAACCCTGAACCATTCTTTTGCTGTTTGGCCCTAGATTGGGACGTAACATCATATTTAAGTGACCACTTTGATTTTCAAGCACAAGAAAGACAACAGCTTTATTATGCAAAGGTGTTCCTTCAGTTAAAAACAACTAGTTTGAGATTTATATCTGCTGATCTTTTTTGAACTACGCTAGAATGCCTCATCCCACCCCCGCTGTTAAAAAAATAAAAAAGTAACTCTAACTTTTACTCTGAGTAAATTTTTTAATGAGCTACTTTTTACTTTTACTTGAGTAGATTTTTATAATGGTAACTTTACTTGTACTTAAGTAAAATTTCACTGAAGTAACAGTACTTGTACTTGAGTACAAAATTTTATTACTCTTTCCACCTCTGAGCATATATAATACTGGGAGTCAGGGATGTAAATTTATCAGATTGATGGATGGTTAGTGTTGATTGTTAAAAGCTAATTCTGCTTAGCTAGCAGGTTAAAGTGAGAGTAACGGATAGAAAGAGACGCCTGAAAAATAGTAGTGGACAAACAAGCGGACGAATGGACAGTGATTGATATGAGGAAAGTGTTAGGTGTTGTAGCTTAACAGGGAGTAATAATGGTGGTGCAAAGATAAGATGGAGTGATACGTCAAGGAGAAATAGACCATATAAATGGTGCCTGATGGAGACAGAGGACCACTAGAGTAGATGATGATAAGTGAGGGGAGAGAGAGAAAGAAATAGTATTGCTACTGCTAATAAATTGCAGCATTTGGACAGGTTTAAACCATCTGGGAACATACCTTAGTGTCTTTACACATTAAATAAAATCCCAATGAAACATGAACTTTCCTCTTAGATTGAGATATGATTGATTATTACACTAATAATAAGAGGAGGTTAGCAGTTACTACCATGACAATTATACTAGTATTATATGAAACCAAAAATAGGTGGCATGGTGACCTACAGTATGTTGTGTTACCGGCACAAATCTGTGCCTCTTGGATTAAGATTTTTCATTCATTCATTCATCTTCTATACCGCTTTATCCTGTATTTAGGGTCGTGGGGACCTGGAACCTATCCCAGGAGACTCAGGGCACGAGGCAGGGTACACCCTGGACAGGGTGCCAATCTATTGCAGGGCGCACACACACACACACACACACGATTAAGTTTTTTAAGTTTGTTTTATTCTTAATTCCTGGGATCGTGTTGGCTCTTGTGTAGGCTTTGATTATGTTTATATTAATAATATATTTATTACTTTTGTTAATGAAATAATATAAAAAGATTGGCTTTTTAAAAATCTTATGGTACAATAAGTCCCGACCAAATAAAGTAGCACTATAAAAACTATAAAAATATATATATTTTACACATACAGTGCTGTGCAAAAGTCTTAAGCCACCTCTCATTTCTTTAGATTTTTTCCCCAAAGAACCGGACGTTTTATTTTTAATGTATTATTGAGGAATAGTTCTCCAGGCTTCCTGAAAAAAAAAATCCTAAAATGTTCTTTTCAGCTATTTTTGGCAAAACGCCTTTCATTTTTAGCTCATTACCTGTACCTGAACAGTTTCAGAGGAATGTTTTTTTGAAAAAACTTAAAAACATCTAACTTGAGGCATGAACCAGTGAGAAACAGGTGCACATCATGACAAATGCTTACTGTAGTATACTGGAGATGCTGAATGCTGAGTTGTTAGAACAGATGAGAGGGGGAATGAGGTTGCTGCTGAGGTTGTTACATAAACATTAATATTAAAAATTTTTACATTTAGGCATTTTGCAGGCAGTCACAGTAAAACTTGTGAATGTTGAAAACATGTGTTCCTATTTCTTAAATCTACAGATTAATTTAATCTCTATCTTTCTGTTTAATATGAAGAGATCAGGAGGTGGCTCACGACTTTTGCATTGTACTGTATAAAATTTCAGTACGTCGATCAAGAGAAATTTCTCATTAGTTAGTATTTTTGTGTTTAAATCTTCACATATTTTTCCTACTTTTTTGAGTGCAAACTTTCATAGAAGCGATTTATGCATACTATAAATCCATTTGTATCCAGCTTGATAAAATGTGGTAATTTAGAAGTAACATAATTAAAAGCTTAACATAATGGCAAATAATGCCCAGTAGTATCCATGCTTACTATAATTTCATTGTAAATAATGATATTAGCACCTAATTCAACAGTAGCAAATGATTTCATCTTGCTAGGTTTGGAATAATGTACTGTAGATTAGCATAAACCAATGTGAATAATGCTATGACAATGATTGTGGGATTACACTTTGTACAATCTGACACTAGCAATTATAATACTGAGATTACTGGAGATAATTATTACACTTATAACAAGGATGATTACTGACAGAGATTAGCATTGCGGCAACAGGAAAAAAAATTATATTAGTGTCTTGGTTCAGCATAATCATTGTAGTGTCCAATAGAAAAGATACAAAAGTGTGTGTGAATATTAGTCTCCTAGCTCGATTTCAATGGAAATACCTAATATTACTATGTGAATGCGATTACTGGAGGCTTGAATTTACCGATAAAGTCTTCAGCACCAGGGTTGTGTAACTGTCAGAAGCTGTTCCAGGAAGATTTTCATGTCAGAGGAATTATTCCTTGGTAACAAGAGAAACTGCATTTTTCATTCTGCAGAATGAAAAAAAATTATCAGTATTACTAATTTCCAACACTATAATCATGCAGGCGGCACGGTGGTGTAGTGGTTAGCACTGTCGCCTTGCACCTCCAGGGTCTGGGTTCGATTCCCCGGCCAGGAATATGTTAATTGTTTAAGATTCCCGTCTCTGTGTGCATGGAGTTTGCATGTTCTCCCCATGCTTGGTGGGTTTCCTCCCACAGTCCAAAGATATGCAGGTTAGGCTAATTGGCGTTCCCAAATTGCCCGTAGTGTGTGATTGCGTGTGTGAGTGTGTGTATGTGTATGTGTGTGTGCCCTGCGATGGATTGGCACCCTGTCCAGGGTGTACCCCGCCTAGTGCCCGAAGTCTCCTGGGATAGGCTCCAGGTCCCCCGCGACCCTGAACACAGGATTAAGCGGTATAGAAAATGAATGAATGAATGAATAATCATGCAGTATTTTTGCATTTAGAAACAATCAAAACATTTAGAAAAGACACATAAATGAAGTCAAATATAAAATAGACATTAAACCTCAAGCATCACCTTGTGAGTTTTGCAGCTTGTTTTGATTTCAAAACACGTTAAATGATTAATCATTAATACAGGGGAGAGAGAGAGAGAGAGAGAGAGAGAGAGAGAGAGAGAGAGAGAGCAATTCTTCAGAGGTTAAAAGTGTAAAGAAAGAGCATATAATTGTGTCAAATCCACTAATTGTACTCGGCAGCTGTTGCCAAAAGTCATTGTGCTCATTTTTGAGATCATTAACTTTCATCATGCTGAGTGAGAAGGAACAAAACTGTATTACCTGTTCATTGTTACCTTGACAACAGGCTTGATTTAACCCACGTGGCCAAAAACCCCATGTGCACTTCATCCATCTCGGTCTCTGGCACCTATTTGCAATATGTTAATTGTTTAAGTGTCAAGAAAACAGTATCCCTGTTACAATTCATCAACATACAAACAGAAGAAAACATGGATGGAAAACACTCTATGGATATTTATATGGAAAATATAAAAAAAAAATCTACAGCATCACGAGAGAGAGAGAGAGAGAGAGAGAGAGAGAGACTATTTAGTGTACAGTGGTGAGAATAGTTTTCAATTCTTGCGAGTACTATGTAGCCAAAAGCTAAAGAGAATAAACCATGGAGGTAGTGGAAACTTTTGTTACAGGGTTAAATCGTAAATGGAAAGCTACTGTAGTGTGATATGTAGGGAATATAGTCCCTTGTTTCACACACTATTTAGTGCCCTTTGATCAGAATTTGGAGAAGCCTTGTGCTAGGCACTAGTTAGCTTTGAGGCTCATATTAGCCATGAACAGAACAACATGGACAGTTCCAAGGCAATTTGGAATAATAGAAGCACTTACAAAGGAGACAAATGTTTAAGGTATGTTTAATGTTTAAGGCATAAGGTGACATAATGTTATAAAATAAATTTCTTTCGGAAAGTGCTTCCATGACTGGTTTTGAATGTATTTTTTAAATGTAGGGTGTGACTTACAAAAGTCCATTATAAACTACATTATGAGAACACATCCTCATGTTAACAAACAGGTCAGGGTTTAAGAACACCATTAAGCTACTGAGTTTAGACGTGTAGTTCCTCCTGCGCCATTTGGTGCATCGGGCAGCAAGGCAAGCGTGATCAATTTGCCACAACTTTGGCCTCTTCCCACAAAATACCAATGCATGGAGATCGTCCATGAAGGTCCCGCACCATGTTGTGCATGGTCGTCCTTGTTTCCGCTTTCCTTTTGGTGGGGTCTATAGAATTGCTGATTTTTGGGTGTTGACTGGGTACAATATATGGCTTGAGATGACAGTATAATGTAATTGGGCAGACGAATTTACGTCGTCGTGTCGATCTTCTTAGTCGACCAAATCAACCGGAGCCGTTTGAAGACCGCCCCAGCCTATGAAATCAAGTTACATCGTAGTCGACGTCACCATTAGGATGCTGCCCATGTACAGTAGGTAAACCTGGGGACCTCCTTAAGCTGTTGCTGCCCCACCATCACAGGGTGGTTTATAGCGACGCTGTACACAAGATAAGTCTTAAAGAAGATAAATTAACAAATTAAGTTGCACAGATAACAAAGCATGAACAATGATCTGGGGAGCTGGTTGAAAAGATATGGATGCATCTTCCTGATATCAGACAAATAGAGTTAGCAGACACAATACTGCCTATAAAAGTATTGAGTATCAAGTAGGGTTGTTCCGATTCCGATACTGGTATCGGAAATGCTACCGATACCACAAAAAAATCTGGCATCGGAATCGGCGAGTATTTGAGTCCACGTACCGATCCGATACCATTTTCCTAAACATAACCTACAGTATTTACACCCCTTTAGGTATGTGAAGGAGCAGGGCCGCGGAATCAGGCAACGGCCCATGAGCTAATGATCCCGGCGCTATAAAACACAGCGGGGAGTGTAGCTCGGGGTCTGACTGTTGGGAAGCTGGACTTTGTGACGCGGTGGATTCTATGAGAGACAGTGGCACAAGAGCGGGGCGATGTGATGCACCCAAGAGACTTTAAAAAGGTGGGCGCCTTTGATCTCCGCGAGAGGAGCGCGTGAACGAGCTGCGCGAGCTCCCGCGGCACGTTCACTTCCGCGTAGAGCCCGCCTTCGCATCCCTGCCGCCGAAGTGGAAAAGGCCGCAAAGAGCCTTTAACCCTTTCCTTCCCCATTTTTCGAAATAAATTACCCTTTTTCCTGTAAGGCCTCGCCTCGTGTCTGTGTTTCATGGTGTCGCCCGTGCATTTAGGGTCGAACCTGTTACACAGGGCTAGTAGTATCTCACACGGAAATAACCTATATAAACATATATGTTTCAATATAGGTTTTTAATATATGTGACATATATAAAATTGGCCATTTTCCTATATTATGCGTGCATATATGCGTGCAATAATATATAGACATATATGTGACATATATAAAATTGGCCGTTTTCCTATATTATATGCACATATATGCGTACATATATACGTGCATATATGTACCTATATAGGTACATGTATGCACGTATATATGTACGCATATATGTCCACATTACTAAAATCTAGGTAAACATAGGTGCATACATGCACACATATAAACATGCATACGTACATGTATGCATGTTTATATGTGTGCATATATGCACCTATATGTTTACCTAGATATTAGTAAAATTACAAAAATCCATATGCTAGACAACAAAGAAAAGCCCAAAATGTAGAAATTTTAAATTTTTATTTTCTTAAGAACAATTACATAGCATAAACAAAAATAAGACAAAAAACTGAACAGGAAGAAAAAAAAATATTTTGATGACCTTCTCAGCTCCATGAGCTTTGAATTGATAGATGTGCCTATCTGCCCTCGGGTGGCTGCCGGCCACTTCTTCAATGTTGCATATAGAGAAGACAAAAATAATGAGACAGGATAATAATAATAAATGATTATTTATTAAAACTTCAGACAACAACAATTAGTGCCACGAGGTTATTTGCAACACTATATGCTCTACAAAATAGAGGACTACACACCTTACAGCGCAATATAATGTGGCTTTAGAAGAGGAAAGGTAGGATTAAGAAGTGAGCAAGTGATGAATTAGTATTATAGGTCCCAAGCAGATACAGTAACAATAATGGGTGCCCTACCTTATGCAGTCTCCATTGATGGCTAATAAACATTGATACAAGTAGGCTATGGTTAAAGTGGTGAACTTATAAAGTCTTAAATGTTTTGTTTTCCCTTCTGAACGCATTATGCATTTACTCACCAATAATGGCTACCTTTTTAATTTGGTCAAGTCTCCAAGTCGAAGGTGCCCAGCAGCAGATTCCGTACCATGGCAGTAGCAGAGGTGGCAAGGCGGGCTGCTCTCCACGCTTCTGCCTGGCAAAACACCCCAGAGCCCTTTATAACTTCAATCTGAAAAATAATTTCACATCACAATATTAATTTATTGGCGACTTTTAGAAACTTTTCATGTTTCATACTGATTCTTATGTTTAGCTTCCCAATAGTAAATAGGATTTTATGTATAAATGAGGATTAATGATAAAGATACATGCAGGGTAAAACTGCAACAGGAACAGTACAAAATAAAAACTGAAAAAAGACGGACATTCAGAGTAAAACAATGCAAGAGAAAAAAAAACTGTACAAAACATACATGCAGGGTAAGCATTGGTGGGAGCAATGTCCAAGCAGTGTAGAGAAATATTTCTGTACCACTTCATTGTTTTGTGCTGTGTAGTAATAGCTACAATAATTGTAATAGCTGATCAGAGTGATCAACTCCTCATGTGCTGGTTGTACGCAGTTACAGGACATGGAAATATCCTACATAAGGCTGTATTTTAGCCACCTGGAACTAGGTTGTTTGTGCTAAATAACATTACCAATAGCAGTGTTATAAGCTAACCAAAATGGAGCCAAATACACATTAGCAACCATAATCTAAAGCTATCCAAAACAAGGTGAATATAAACATCTGTAAACTACATAAGGCATTAGCTTAGCCACCGGGAAATATCATGTTTGTGCTACATGAGGTAGCATGTTAGCATAATTCACCTAAACTATATAAATGGCATTGAAAGCCAATGTGTCACACAAGCTGACAAGAGCTAGCTGTAGTGAGGAAAATATTTACTAATATTAGTTTAATATTATCAGAATAAGAGTTATATAAGACTTAATAACTTACCCAGTGTAGCATGGGTCTATTCTCTGTTCAAAATGCTCCCGTTCGTCGTCGGAGTCACACAGTCTTCTTCTGAGGTAAATGTAAACTCCTCCCATTTCCAGGACATTCTGAAGAGTTTCCTCGGATGTGTAAGCGCGTGCCATCTTCCAAAACGTGCAGAAAACTCACTGAATCTGAGTGTTTTCAAACCTGTCTCTCTGTGTTCGTTTTTCATGCCGGTGTCCGGGGGGCGTGGTCTAGTATGTAAATTACCCGGACTGATTTCCGTGTGATTGGCGTGTGGGCGTGTCCTGCCTCGGGTCATTAGCATATAAGTGCGACAGAAATTCTGTGCCTCTCCTTGGTTTCATACGGATTACATAAACTGAGAATATTTGTTTTCAGTGTGTTTTCCTTGCATCATTTAAAAGTAGACACTTTAAGCTTTCTATAGATAGATTTCTCATTTCAGTTAATTTTAGTGACGTGTTTCAAAAAGATTTTCACAGAGACTGAGGTTTCATATATGTGCATATATCCTCATATACTGTATGTGGGCAATTAGGATACCAATTTCTTGTGTTCGCACATAAGTTTTTTTTTGTTAGTTCTTAGTTATTGCCTTGATAATAGAAAATATGAGCTAGGCATCATGTATGACAGTTGCCAAAGTGAGATATGAGCTAAAATGACCAGATCCTGCCATAGGAGGCATATCTTGTATGTACATATAGGGCTTATACAGTATGTGGATATAAAGAAGCAATACAGGAGACCTATATGGCCTGTATATGCACATATATGCACCTCAATGTTGCCTACATGTGGCATATATACGCATATATGCAGCATATATATTATCATATATATGCATATATACTGCGTATAGGTTTCATATATGCGTATATATCCTCATATAGGTGCGGTTTTATGCGCATATATACTGCATATAGGTTTCATATATGCGCATATATCCTCATATATGTTCTTTCCATGTGGGATTTTACTTAAAACAAGAAATGCTATATACTGTACAGATAGAAACCCAGGTATTGGATCAGTACTCGGTATCGGCCGATACCCTGAGCCCAAGTATCGGTATCGGGAGGGGAAAAATGGTATCGGAACATCTCTAGTATCAAGATCATGTAATGTCCATGAGATAACCAACAACTAGCTTTGACTTCTGATAGAAGAACTAAACTATACCAGGTTGCTGCCCAGTAGTTGTTCTTCATTAAAAGACATTAGGCAGGATACTTGAACCCCAAACAGCAAGCAGCTGGGCAGTGATGTTTTTGGTTGGGTGATGACCGTTGAATAACCTGACAAGAATAATATAAATTAAATACAGGAATTAAGGGCTTCCAGTCTAACTAAACAACATGTATGCTTGACAAATTTCACTGCATTGAGGCCAGGATTTGGAGTGGAAGAGCTCGATGTGTGAAAGACAAGCACCTGGCTAAAGAACAAAAACAAAACACAGTGTTTATGAGAGGACAGGGTGCTTTTACTCTAACTGTAGTGAAATTTTCAAGTGAAAGCTTGTTAGCAAAACAGGATAGTTTATATTATGTGTATGATTTTCCCAGTTACAGAACATAGTACAATTTGTACAAATTTGAACAATTAGGTATTAAAGTCATTTAAAATGTTTATTTAGCTCAAACTAGCTATCTAAGAGCACATGCTAAGTAGCATATTTTTCTGTTTATGTTAAAATAATTAGCTGGCTACCAAATAAAAGTTTTTTTTTTTTTTTTAACATTTTATTTTAACATTTTGCTCTGTGTGTACAATGGTTTTGGGATAGCACCCATTAGTTTTTAAAGAAAAATGCTGCACATTTAGAGATAAATCTGACCTACAGTAGTTTAACTTCCTGTCTCTTTAGTGTCTGTTTTTCCCCACACAGCCCTGCTGGAGCCCAACTTAATTTTATCACATGCAATAAAAGAACACACACACACACACACACACACACACACAGGAATTAAATCAGATCATTTGCATAACTGCTTTCACACACCTGATCCAACTAACATTTACACACAGCTGAGAGAACAACCTGCACTGGAGCAAAGTGTGTGTGTGTGTGTGTGTGTGGTTTACTGTATACTAAAGAGTACTGCTTCATTTTTACCGAGAGCCTCAAAGCAGCTGTTAAGACTCTTCGGATCTGTGAGTCGACTCTAGGGTTTACCTAAAAGAGTTGACGCATACAGTAGATTTCTCATAAATATGAAATTTATCATAAGCTTACATGTTTTTCTGGTAGTGTGAGAATTGTCCTTTCTCTGATGGATAATTACACATGATAAACAATGTGATTATGTGTTTGTTCTGATGATGTGTGTGTGCTGAAGCTGTCGTGTGTGTTTTGTTCGTCATGTATTGTGTGTCGGTAGTGATTACATTTAATGATAGTGTTGTGGCTGTAGACTCAGACGCTGTAATCTACACACAATTACTGTACAGTACACATTTGTGACACAAAAGCACAATCCAGACCTGTTGTAACACGATGTCCTTGAGAGTGACACTGTTGTTTTAATGACATCACTGTCTGTGAAAGTGCTTTCATTGGATGTGTGACTTTATTTATTTATTTTTATTTATTTATTTTTTTACAGCAAATGTGGAGCAAATGGAAATTGTCGTAAACTTTGGAAAGCACTATTGCTAGGCAGCTGAGAGATACAAATAAAGTCCCGGTGACTTACACTGGTGACATGAGTTCAGAAGAGCTCATTAGTTACAGTATGTGAATAACTCTAGGTTATAAAGGTATTAAGTCGATGGTGCGCCATTCATATTTAGATGCATATAAACTTTGTGTAAACTTTTGTGCAGTTTGTAAATGTTTATGGTTGCCTTTATTTACCATTATGGTCTGTTCATTGGTTCACTCTCAAGCATTCAGATTTATAATGATCAAGCTTCTTCAGTCATTTGTGTTCGTGAGTGTGCATGTGAGAAAGAGATGGAGACAGTTGAAGCGTGCACTATACTGGCGGTAATGAAATCTCTGCAGGTACTGATCAATATGCAAAATGCACTCATTTGACTGGGATTTAAACAAGGATTGTAATCTGATGTTATCTTGAATACATTTACATCCCACAATAAACTATGATAAATCTGCCATGTGCTATGTACTGTACTGTATGAAATTCAGCTTAAAATTTTCTAGATTCTAATTCTTATCATGTACTTATCTTTAATTGTTAAGTTTTTTATTTGGAGAAATCTACATCACCGTGCCATCAGAGGCATGTTCCAAATGACACAGATCACATAAGCACAAAACGCCCATGACCGATAAATATTGTATCGTTTGATTTTGTTTTGCTGTGTATTGTATTGTATTGGATTGGATTGATGCTAACGGACATGACAAAATAAGTATTATTTCTAGTGAATATGTACACATCCCTGATCATCTTCATAATAAGTATTTGTGTACATGTGTGTTGGCATGTGTATGCATGTGTGTTAGTTTTTTCTCTGCAGGTCTCAGCATGATACTCAAACTCAGTGGGTAAAATTACAGATTTTTTACTCACTAGCATTTCCTCTGGATAAACACCTGCTTACACACACACACACACACACACACACACACACACACACACACACACACACACACACACAGAATCACTCTGTCAGTGGTTTAATTATAATGAATAATCTGTGAAATAAGCCACAAAGGCTTGCGTATATAATTGTGGCCAGTATAATGCCACCAACTGGCACAGAAAATTATTATTATGTTACCACGGCACTTGGGCATGGCCTGCAACTAAATTCAAAACCTCCATCTTGCTGTATTACTGTAAATATTATGACGGTGTAGTGTTACCAAAGAACAAAAGTTATTTTGACAAGCTACGTAGGTTATATGGTGGTTTGGGTCAGCGACCATGGAAAAAGTAAAACACATGAACTCATTTAAAATATATACACTTTTCAGATACATACTGTACATACTTAGCAGTTTTTTCTTTAATTACTGTATGAGTAGTTGATGTTAAACAGAGTTCTTCATTGAATTATGTAAGTGTACAGGACATGATTAATTTTTTTTTCTCACACAAACTGGGGCCTACTCACTGAGTGTATAGTGCTCCGCCTATAATTACAGCTTGTAAGGTGTGACTCCTTCAGTGGTGCAATTTCACTAGTCATAGCCACAAACAAAAAAAAAACATGTTGGAATCTATTGGCAGTAACGTTCATTCATATCATAACTAATTACATCCACCTAGCTGGGGAAAAACTTCTATGTGTAATCCTGAGTCAGAATTTTGGAAGCTTTCTCACCTGGTGTGGCGTTGATTTAGACTGCCAATATGAACATGCTGTAAAATGTCATTTTAATATTTGTTTTGTGGAATTAAGGTCTGGAGAGGTATAGGTTATAGTGTTTATTTATAGATGAATATAAAATTTACATGTCCAGACAATTTCAATAATGGACACTAAAACCAAGACACAGGGAAAACTACTTTGACCAAGGAGAAAGAACTTGGACGGTGCCAAAGGAATAAACAAAATAGAACATCAACTTGAATAGAATACACAGTAACTAACTTCAGATCAAAACTTCCTACTGTAATTACACAATGCTAAGATAACCATGAATGCAGGGTGTGGCACTCGCCGCCTAACCTAGTGAGTTTAGACAGTCAGAAAAACTGTGATGAAATGGAGGTGTACAGTAGGTAGGCATACTGTAGGTGTGTACGCCTTCGCTGTCCTTAAACCAAGGGAGCTAATACGTGGGTGGAAAGCAGGAAGGTGTTAGGTGGAAAGTAACAGGTGACTATATACAACAATAAAGTCACCAAAAAAAATCAATATAAAAAAACAGTTTATAATAACTAAACAAGTGACTATATACGAAAGCAATAAGCTAACAAGAGCAGCAAGCTAACAAACAAAGAAAAAGATTACTGTAGGTCCTGTCCACCCCATTGGTTTAATCCTGTAGACCTAATAGTTCAGGATTTATATCCTATACAGTATACTGTATATAAAACCTAGGATCCACCTATAGGAGACTGTAAGAATTTCATATCATAGGTTCCTGTCATTTTGTCATTCTTTAAGGAATCAAGATTATGCTCTTTGTGAACAATTTATTTTTGTGTCTTCTTCTCCTTACCAAACCCACACTAGTGAAGATTACTAATATCCTATTATGCAAAGTCTTAAAAATAAATAAACAAGTCGCTTGGTCTGTCCGCTGTGCTTCAATAAGCTTACTGTCTCCAGGAAACACACAAACACTACTGTCAGAAACGTCTCTGTTCATTAACAGCAAAAGACATTATTCATAGTGTATAAGAGAGTTTTTATATTTTTGTCTACAAGAAACATAGACCATATTAACATTTCCTGGTGAAATCCTGAAGAACAAAGAGTGGAAGTTGCTTGTCCAGAAACAAACTAGTGTTAGCTCATAGGAGAGGTGGGTAGGTAGGAAGGTAGGTAGGTAGATAGATAGATTATCTGTACTTTCTACTGCATACATTTTTAAAATAGCCTCGTTACTCCTATTTTATTTCAGCTTGTCATTCAAAAAAAAAAAAAAAAACATCCGGATAAATCACGCCATCTGGATGAAGCGAATTTGATTGTGGTTGGATGAGAAGTATAAACATTCCGACACCCTGTTGGTTGGTACGCGATCCATCGCACCTGCACATGGCGTCACGTCACACACTCCAGCAAGGACGTTTGAATAATATAGCATTTCCGGTTGACAACGTTGTGATAAGTAGACAAAGATGCCCGTGATAGAGACTCAAGATTCAAGCGAAAGGTACAGTAACAGCTCCAGGAAGGTAACAGGAATGATATATACTGTATACACACACACACACACACACACACATGTATATTATGTATATATATATATATATATATATATATATATATATATATATATATATATATATATATTTTTTTTTTTTTTTTTTTTTTTATTAAACACTTGGATTAATCATTCATTCTGACAGCACTGATGTTTATTGTAGACAGCCAGTACAATTGTTACTAAGCCTGCCCTGGGTACACAAATTTTCTTGTATGTTGCCCTCACAGATTCCTGCAGCTAAGCTTGGATGTACATTTACATTCTGTGGTGGAAATTCTGACCCATGCACTTTGCGTGCAGGTGAGGGTCTGTCGGGGTTTACAGGAGAGGTTACTAGCACATCACTGTTCACCCTTGTTGACCTCTGTGTTGTTTTCTCTTAGGTTCTGGAACATGTTTGGGGTAGCTGGCGTGTACCCCCATCTCTGTTTCCACTACTTTGGCTTCTTTTTGTGGTGTTAGGAGCACTGTCAGTGGGCCTGTATTAAAAATAAATCCTCAAAGAGTTTTGCACAGTAACATAACATTTCATCTTCACAATGTCCTTTTACTTTTTGTGTGCTCTGGCTTCATCTTAATTCCTTTATCTACAGTACAGTATGTTATTAGTAACACAAATGCACATACTATTGCTTATTCCCCCTTTTCAAAAGAAAACAAAACAAAACAAAAGAAAAAAAAAAGAGAAATGTAGAATTATTATTTACTGAGATTGCTTTTGAGTTGTGGATGTGTGAATCATGTGTAGATAGATAATTACAATACCAAAAAGAATAACAAAGTAAACATTAATTGGGTAGGATTTAATATGTGGAAGGCAGAAGCAGAAACAGAAGAGAAAACAACACAGAGGTCAACAAGGGTGAACAGTGATGTGCTAGTAACCTCTCCTGTAAACCCCGACAGACCCTCACCTGCACGCAAAGTGCATGGGTCAGAATTTCCACCACAACTTGGCGTTGTCTCCAGTTCTCCGTGTTTGAGGAGGGCATTGGAGAATCCCGGGGAGGCGTAAGCGCTGACGCCTTGAAGGCTTTTCACTTCATCTCAAACGCTTAATTAGCAATCGAGCGTGAGAGGACCGGGGATTCACCATGTCACCTCAACACCGGAGTTAAAAGAACTAAAATAGTGTGGTAAGGAAATTTTTTAAGTTGTAAGTCTTTAAGTTGTAATTGTTAAAGTTAAAGTAAGTTGTAATTGTTAAAGTTAAAGTAAGTTGTAATTGAGTATTAAGTGCACTTTCTCACAGTGGCTGGGATAGATTTAAACTTGGATCTATCACACGAGTCTGGGATTCGTGAAAAGTACCCAAAAAAGTGCAAAGGCGCACAAAAGAGAGAGATAGGGTACTGGTTTCGCCTCGTTTCCGAAAAACTTGGCCCCGCAGCAGACGTGCTCGGTGTGAGGACCTCCGGAGGTAAAAGCAAGTCAGAGTGCAGGGTTGCAAGGTGCACACGTAAAAGTCAAGAGGACTTTACGGGAAAAACAGTCAAGGGGACTGTTGAGGTAAATTAAGGTAGAGTGTAAAGTGCACCGGTAAAGTCAAGAGGACTTTATGGCAGAGTGCAAACTGCTGCACCGGTAGCAGTCAAGGAGACTGTGAGAGCTCACTGTGAGTTAGTGGCACGTGTAAATTGACAAGTAAAAATCATGGGTAACAGCAAAAAAAAAAAGATTGTTACGCTTGTGGCGTTCCTTGGTAAAGATAACATCTAAATTACAGTATGTTATGAGAAATGTTTGAGAAATGTGGAAATCCAGGGAAAACAAAAAGAAAAAAAGAGAGAAATGTAGAATTATTAATTACTGAGATTGCTTTTGAGTTGTGGATGTGTGAATCATGTGTAGATAGATAATTACAATAACAAAAAGAAAAACAAAGTAAACATTAATTGGGTAGGATTTAATATGTGGAAGGCAGAAGCAGAACTTAGAGAAAAACGCATACAACCTAAAATGCAAGCACAAAACATTGATTCTTTTCAGTGTGTTAAGTCTATTTCAGATCCCGACCTGGACGGCTGCCCCCCGCGACCCCCAGCTATTAGACAGATAGCCCCTACAGCAGATCCAGTAAGACAACATGGACAAGAGACTTCTCGGCAGGCCCAAGGCCCCAGCACAGCAAGCACGGCTCTGTCTCCAATTTCGTCACATACTCGAACCAAGGTTCAGCTGAAAAGAGAAAAGGCTGATCGACAACCACCACCTGATGACAGCGAGGACGAGAGAGAGGAACTCTTAGGAGCTACAGGAAGTGTTCATCAAGTAATCACTGCTCCAATGATGGAAGTAGCAGGGGCGGATGACACAGCGATGCTTGTTCACCGACCATGGACAATAAAGGACATCGAAAATGCACATGGACAACTCCCAGACCCGAGAGAGGGGGGAGGACAGAAATTCGGTGATGAAATGAGCAGATTTTGCTCAGAGTTTCGCCCGACATCTTATGAAATGCGACGACTTTTGGGGAGAAAACTAGGTGCGGACTTTGCAAAGATTAAGTATTCCTGGCCAACGGACAATGTTTTCGCACGGCGAGCTCAGGCTGATCATGAAGAAAACCAAGCATTTAACGGTTTTGTGGTGTGCCTTACAGCAGCGTGTAAAGAAGCGTTCCCAGCAAAAATGGATATGACTAAAATATCAATGTGCAAACAACAACCAGGAGAGAGCGTGTCACACTATCTCACCCGCCTCACTGAGGTACATGATGCAAACAGCGGATTGGAGAGGCCTGCAGACATTTCTGTGGCAGCAATTTCACCGTATGAAGCACATTTGAGGAACAGTTTCATAAATGGATTACAGGAGGACATCGCTCAGAAGGTGAAAAACACATGGATGGGACACTGGAAAACTTAGTCTCATTGAACAACATGCAATACACACGGAAAAGCTCGTATCACAAGAAAAAGATAAGCGCAGCAAGAAGAGAGAAGACCAGAGTCACAAAGCACAGCTGGCAGTGTTGCAGATGGTAAGACAAACTGCGGATGTACAGTACAGGAGACGTGGAAGAGGACGAGGAGGCCGTGGACGTGGACGTGGGAGAACAAATGGCTGTTATGCATGCGGAAGTGAAGACCATTGGATTAGAGACTGTCCGAGAAGGAGCAGAGGAGAGGAATGGATTAGGAGAGGTGAGGATCAGGGTGGAAATTGACAGAAAAAGGCCGGGGGCGTGGGGAGCAGACCCGAAGGAGAGGGTGAGTCAAAAATAATTATTTTTCCTACTAACACTTCTTGCTCTGATCGCAATGAAGAAAAGCTTGCTATCTTTTTCAATGATTCAATTCACGTTTGTATCTTAGAAACATCCACACGTGCTACGTATGATCTTGAAGTATACAATATCAGTAAAATGCCAACAATGGAATTGCAGCTCCATGACAAACAAAATTAATTTTGCTACATTCCATGCAGGTCATTCAGTCATTAAAGTGTGTGAATTTGACAGTTTAGTGAAACAGAGTGGCAGATTCCTGAACTCTGTGGGCACTTCAGGACATGCAGCTGAAAAGAGCCTCATAAAGCCAAGCGTGTGGCTTTTTCCAGGTGTACATGATAAATTTAGATTTTTTGCTCTTATTGCTGCCCAGTAAATCTATTGGGGTGAAGATTTCATATGTAAATTAGGTATAAATCTCTTGAGACTAAACCAGTATTGAGCCTGAGGATTTCACTCTTGTGAAATGTGATCCGTTGCCCCTGTTGTATGTGTACTGTATGAATGGAAGCTCTGCACTTCAACTGTGAGTTCAGTAAATGCTACGGTGATAGACAAATATATACCAGTAAACACATTATGATATTAGATATGTGTCACATATCTCATTTTTTTAAAGATAAGCTCAGATGTGTAGTTAATGTAGAGATAAGGAGTGTGAGAAAATGTAGCACAGTAAAGTGTCACAGTAATGTCGCTTAATCACAGTAGGGACACCCCTAATGTGTTATTGGATAAAAGTAATAAGGATGAGGAAAAAAAAAAATAATAATAAATAAATATTGGGCGTTTGAGTGACATGTGGTATGAATGAGAGTGATTGAGAATGAACGTCTTATCTGACATTACATTACAGCCACAGAGAAACAAATGCTGATGCAATGCTGAAAAATAATGTGTTAAAGTATAAAAGAACTGTATATATTACAGTACCTACAGTCACAAGACCTGGCCAGGCAGAAAAAATTAAGTTATCAGCATGCGGAACTTTTTCTTTTCTTTTTTAAAAAGAATTTATGTTTATCATTACTCACTAAAATGTATGGGCTAATGGGAAGCACGATGTAGGTTTAATTAAGGGAAGTGAACTGGCGGTGATCACCCCAAAGTAAAATTTAGGCCCTACAGACTTCATACTGTATCTACCCGAGTCTTTAACTGAAATAATTCCAGTGTTTAATTCTTTATTTTAAAGCTGTTGTCATGGTAAACATCAGCAACTTCTTATTGTCCAGCAGAACAAGGTCATAAAGCAAACCATATAAAAGCTACAATTCGACACACAAGTCATATCTTAGGTCAAATTGTTTTGGGACAAGATAAAACTTTGGATCCAAGTACAGTAGTAGTCCAAAATATTCTAAAACAAATAAGAAAATTGACGCTAAAGTAGAAATGTAAAAAGTAAAAGTGTTTGATTACAGAAAAGTTATTTTGATCCATACAATCCTCGAGGCCCCAGTGAGATACACACTCATGGGACGGGTCTACTGGCCCACAGTGCACTTAGCTGAACTCCGGAAGCAAGAACAATCTTTAATTGGATCAAATTATTGGACATTTCAAATTATAAAAGGCCTTTTACAAAAACTGTTGATGAAAAGAATTGTTGCATGATTTCAGACTGGCTGCAGAAAAAAAAAACAGAGAGAAAGAGAGAAAAACAATGAGATCTTTATCTCACTTCTCAGCCAAATCAGATCCTGTAGCAGCAGCAGCACCCATGTGTTTATGTCCAGTACCAGAAGCTGAGAAGGCAGGTATAGAATAAAGATGTATAGTGGGCTACAGTAATTTGACATTTCTAGTTCATGAAGTATCAGTATCTTTTATACAGAGAAGAATCACACTTATTTGCAACAGAGTGGTTAAAGTACAATACTAAATTATAAATATCAATGTGGAAAGATGTATAGTTCTAACCCTCTAACTCCTTTCTTTCACTGTTAAACAACTTTGTTCCACTAGGATTGATCCACAGTAAGCGCCGCTACAGAATCCGGATATAAAATGAACGTGGATGGAACAATATTTTGTGATAGAGAAATAGGTGCTAACAGGAGTTTGTCATAGTTATAGCACATGAAATTTAAATAGTGTAAATGTAATGCTCAAACTAACAAATTAGATTCTGTTTCAGAAAAGCAGATGCAGCAGCGAAGGCCGTGGCCAAACTTCCCCTTTCCTATAACCATAACATGTGTGTCTAATGCTCTCATCCCCACAGCTAACCTTGAAGAGCTTCAGAGCTACAGTCACTCCAGGAGAGGAAACAGTCTGGAGAAGAGCGGGATGTGTTTTGACATAAGGTGTTTGGTACAACCCTAATCACAAGCCATGTCTACCTATAAAGCTATTTCTTTTTATGCTAAGTTGACACACGGGTAAGGACCATGTGTCAAAAGGGGGAATAAGCAATAGTATGTGCATTTGTGTTACTAATAACATACTGTACTGTAGATAAAGGAATTAAGATGAAGCCAGAGCACACAAAAAGTAAAAGGACATTGTGAAGATGAAATGTTATGTTATTGTGCAAAACTCTTTGAGGATTTATTTTTAATACAGGCCCACTGACAGTGCTCCTAACACCACAAAAAGAAGCCAAAGTAGTGGAAACAGAGATGGGGGTACACGCCAGCTACCCCAAACATGTTCCAGAACCTAAGAGAAAACAACACAGAGGTCAACAAGGGTGAACAGTGATGTGCTAGTAACCTCTCCTGTAAACCCCGACAGACCCTCACCTGCACGCAAAGTGCATGGGTCAGAATTTCCACCACAGAATGTAAATGTACATCCAAGCTTAGCTGCAGGAATCTGTGAGGGCAACATACAAGAAAATTTGTGTACCCAGGGCAGGCTTAGTAACAATTGTACTGGCTGTCTACAATAAACATCAGTGCTGTCAGAATGAATGATTAATCCAAGTGTTTAATAAAAAAAAAATAATAATAATAATAATATATATATATATATATATATATATATATATATATATATATATATACATAATATACATGTGTGTGTGTGTGTGTGTGTGTGTGTGTGTGTATACAGTATATATCATTCCTGTTACCTTCCTGGAGCTGTTACTGTACCTTCGTCGCTGGTGCTTGGTTGTGACATTTCGCTTGAATCTTGAGTCTCTATCACGGGCATCTTTGTCTACTTATCACAACGTTGTCAACCGGAAATGCTATATTATTCAAACGTCCTTGCTGGAGTGTGTGACGTGACGCCATGTGCAGGTGCGATGGATCGCGTACCAACCAACAGGGTGTCGGAATGTTTAAAAAAAAGGATTTATTTTTAATACAGGCCCACTGACAGTGCTCTTAACACCACAAAAAGAAGCCAAAGTAGTGGAAACAGAGATGGGGGTACACGCCAGCTACCCCAAACATGTTCCAGAACCTAAGAGAAAACAACACAGAGGTCAACAAGGGTGAACAGTGATGTGCTAGTAACCTCTCCTGTAAACCCCGACAGACCCTCACCTGCACGCAAAGTGCATGGGTCAGAATTTCCACCACAATTCCAATAAATGTTACTGATGACATGCCTCTGAAGTTTGACTTTTTGCACCATTAAAATACTTATAGGCAACTAGTTATCATATCTTCTTCTCCATAAAACATGTTAATGCTCAGTAGTACACATATATGTTTCTTTAATGTATTTGCATTGTACTAAAATGCATTCTTTTTCAATTGCCATATACAGTATCCCAAATCACTATGGCCGTTAAAAAAAAAAAAAAACATTTTTCTTCTTTTTTTTATGAGGTGTTAGTGCAGTACAGTATATACAGTAGGCCCGTGGCACAGCCTAAGCTTTTATCCTTAATGCTATTTTCCCCCTGTTATGATTCTGATGTGCTTTGTTATTTGTATTTTGTATTTGTCTGTCAGATTTCTGTCGTAACAGAAATTGGGGGCTCGTCTAAGTTTTTTTCAAACCTATTTGGATTTTTGGTTGTCGCGTTAATTTTGTAAAATTGGCTTTGTGTACATTCATTTGCCTAGTGGTTTTCATTTTGAGGTGGAGGGAATTAGAAATGGCTTCAAAATTTGATTTAGGTATGTTTGCAATTCAACCATCAGTGGATCAGTTAAATATTTGCCGAAAAGAGGATTTGTTTGCGATTGCAGATTTATATTGCATCCAGGTTACTCGTGGTGCCAGGAAACAAGAAATCAAGGAAGTGGTTTACAGGCACTTAGTTGAGCGAGGAACTTTGCTGGAGGAAGGTGAGGCGGGTGTTGCAATTCAAATGTCGGCTTCCGTAGGTGAGGGGGCAGAGTTCCCCAAACCTGGGAAACTGACTAGCATAGATCCCGCTAACATTCCTTCTCCGAGCGATCCCTTGCTGGCAATCAGGTTGAAGGAGCTGGAGATAGAATTGAGCAAACAGCAGTATCAGAGCCAAATGTTGCATGTGCGCACAATTGAACTCGAAACCCAGCGAGCGATCCGGCTCAAGGAGCTAGACTTGGAGCTAATGGCTAAGCAACCTACTCAACCCTCAACTGCTGTTGCACCCAGCCTACCTGTATCACCACCTGTTAATGCATCCACTCCGAGCCCTATTCCGGCACCACGACGCACTTTACAAGTAAGTCAACCTGAATGTGATATTAGCAGACAAATTGCGTTAGTTCCGATGTTTCGTGAAAGTGAAGTTGACACATATTTTCCTGTTTTCAAACGCATCGCGGCTACTTTGAAATGGCCACGGAATATTTGGCCGCTTTTGTTACAATGTAAACTAGTTGGGAAAGCACAGGAGGTCTGTTCTGCCTTAACACTTGAACAGAGCCTAAATTATGAAGAAATTAAAAATGCCGTGTTGCGTGCTTACAAACTGGTTCCCGAGGCGTACCGACAGAAATTCCGCCACCACGTGAAAACCGCTAGTCAAACATTTGTTGAATTTGCAAGAGACAAAGCCAATTTGTTTGAAAAATGGTGCGCTGCCACTAAAGTTGTTACATTCGCACAATTAAAAGAGTTAATACTATTGGAAGAATTTAAGAATTGTCTTCCAGAGAAAATCGTGATCTACCTGAATGAACAGAAAGTTTCTTCTCTTTCTGAAGCTGCCGTGTTTGCTGATGAGTTTGTGCTTACTCATAAAGTAACTTTTCCGTCGCCCGCCAAGCGTAATCTTTTTGAACGTGTTCGCAGTTCTAAGGATACCCCAGGAGTATCTAAGAACGATTTGAGTGCAGTAAAAGAGGAAAATCGTGAGTGTTTTTACTGTCATGAGGTAGGACACCTCATCGCCATGTGTCCCACTTTGAAACGTAAAAATAGCAAGAAAACAAAAGGTTCTAAAAGTGTTGGTTTGATTGAGCGGCCACTTGTTTCTTCCATGACGGAGAATTTAAATACCACTACTGAACCTGTCTTTGAGCCCTTTATTTTGGATGGTGTTGTTTCACTTAATAACCCAGACTCCGAGACAAAAAGAATTCGCATCCTTCGTGATACTGGCGCCTCTCAATCCATAATTTTGGAGAATGTGCTGGCATTTTCAGAACAGTCAAGCTGTGGTTCTAGCGTCTTATTGCAAGGCATTGATCTTTCTGTGGTTAAAGTTCCATTACACAATGTCTATTTGCGTTCTGGGATTATTTCAGGCAAAGTTAAGTTGGCTGTTCGGTCTGAGTTGCCTGTTAAGGGTGTTGCGCTCATACTGGGAAACGATCTGGCAGGTAAAAAGGTTTTTTGTTTACCTGAGGTTACAGATGTTCCTGATGTACAAAATGATTCTTTGCAGGAACAATTTCCTAGTGTATTTAGTGATTGTGTGGTGACTCGAGCTCAAGCTCAAAAATTAAAAGACACCGTAGATTTGTCGAAGACCTTCTTGTGTGCTGACAATTCTGTTGAGACTGCTGATAAAGCTGAATTAGTTGAAGTAAAAATGTGTGAACTTCCTAGTGTTGATTTACCATTCGGGAAAGCCATGTTAATTGAGGCCCAAAGTGCCGATCAAACTCTGTGTTCCTGTGTTGCAGCTGCTGTCGAGCCAAGCATTTTGCCAGAGCATTCAGTCGCCTACTACTTTGATGATGGTGTCCTGATGCGAAAGTGGTCTCCACGTCATGTCACAGATGACTGGGGGACTGTTTCAGGTTGTTATTCCAAAACCTTTTCGAGAGCAAGTTTTGAGCATTGCACATGACCATGAACTTTCTGGTCACGTAGGTATCCGAAAAACTTATGATAGGTTGTTGAAACATTTCTTTTGGCCTTCGATGAAATCTGACGTTTCCAAATTTTGTAAATCGTGTCATGCATGTCAATTATCTGGTAATCCCTCCGGCACCATTGAGGCCAATACCAGTAATTGGTGAACCGTTCGAACGAGTTTTGGTTGATTGCGTTGGACCCTTACCCAAAACTAAATCTGGAAATTCGTATTTGTTAACTCTAATGTGTGCCTCGACTAGGTATCCTGAAGCAATACCCCTACGCTCACTTAAAGCTCATGCCATTGTAAAAACGATTATCAAATTCTGCACTACTTTTGGAGTGCCTAAATATATACAGTCTGATCAAGGAACAAATTTCATGTCTAAAGTTTTTGCCAAAGTGATGAGAAAATTAAACATCAGACATCAAGTATCTAGTGCCTATCACCCTCAGTCCCAGGGTGCTCTCGAACGATTTCATCAGACTCTCAAATCTATGCTCCGAACGTTTTGTGTTGAACAAAAAAAAGAATGGGATGAAGAAGTCCCATTGTTGTTGTTTGCTATTCGCACTACAACTCAAGCTTCCCTCTGTTTCAGTCCGTCAGAGTTAATTTTTGGGCACACAGTGCGTGGTCCCTTGAAGATCTTGCAAGAGCAAATTCTCTCAGCTGACCACCCCTCTAGTACTAAGAATGTTTTGGATCATATTAGCTCGTTTCGTGATCGGCTGCATCAGTTGTGGAAACTGGCAAAATGCTCGCTTGATGCTGCACAAGAACAGATGAAAACCCGATATGACCAAAAGGCGGTCCCACGCTCATTCCATACTGGTGACAAAGTTCTGGTTTTACTTCCTGTGCCTGGGTCAGCACTTCAGGCTAGATTCACTGGACCCTATGAGATAAAAGAGAAGTTGAGTGACACTGACTATGTTGTTTCCACCCCTGATCGTAGGAGAAAGACGTGTGTTTGTCATGTTAATATGCTGAAAGCATATGTGACGCGTTCTGACTCTAAGGGTAAGACTCCCCTCCTTACGATTGCCCCGTTAAGTGTTCCACTCTCTGAGTATTCACCAGAAATTGATGGTTTGAAGATGAATAGTGCCACCTTTACGTCGGCTCGGTTGTGCAATTCAGAGACTTTATTGAACCTTTCAGAAAAGTTGTCTCACTTACCTCCATCAGCTCAAGCTGACATTGAGGATATGATTAGGAAATATCCTAATCTGTTTAGTGACTTCCCCACTACTACTCATGTGTTAAAACATGATATTGAGGTTGGTTCACATGCGCCCATCAAACAAAGGGCTTATCGAGTAAACCCATTTAAGAAAGAGTTGATGAGAAAAGAAACCCAGTATCTGCTTGAACATAACCTAGCGTTCCCTAGTTCTAGTCCATGGTGTTCCCCATGTCTTTTAGTTCCCAAACCAGATGGTACTTCCCGGTTCTGTACTGATTATAGGAAAGTCAATGCGCTGACCAAAGCTGACTCCTTTCCAATGCCCCGCATGGAAGACTGCGTAGACCGAGTGGGTAATGCTAAGTTTGTAACTAAACTTGATCTACTAAAAGGTTATTGGCAAGTGCCACTTACTGAGCGTGCATCTGAAATTTCTGCTTTTGCCACTCCTGATGTGTTCCTGCAGTATTGTGTGATGCCTTTTGGCCTTCGAAATGCAGGAGCTACATTTCAACGGTTAATGTCTATCGTGCTATCTAAGGTTTCTAACTGTGAAGCTTATCTAGATGATGTTGTCTGCTATGCTGACACTTGGGATGACCATCTTAAATCTATAGATGAAGTTTTTGGAAGGCTTTCTGATGCAAACCTTACTCTAAATCTTGCAAAATGTGAATTTGGTTGTGCTACAGTCACATATTTAGGTAAGGAAGTTGGTAGCAGTCAGGTTCGTTCCCTAAATTCGAAGATCCAAGCTATCCTTGATTTTCCAGCCCCCAAGAACAAGAGAGAGCTTCTGCGATTTCTTGGCATGACTGGTTATTATCGCTGTTTTTGTAAAAACTTTTCTGTGGTGGCCAGTCATCTCACGGCATTACTTTGTAAATCTGTTTCTTTTAAGTGGACACCTGTATGTCAGACTGCTTTTGACGCTTTGAAAACTCTGCTTTGTAGTGCTCCAGTGCTTGTAGTCCCTCATTTTGAAAAGCAATTTCTGTTGGAAGTGGATGCTAGTGGTACAGGTGCCGGTGCTGTGTTGTTGCAAACCGGAGACGATGGTTTGAACCATCCAATCAGTTTCTTTTCAAAAAAGTTCCTTAAACATCAAATGAGCTACAGTACTATTGAAAAAGAAGCCCTTGCTTTAATCCTTGCCTTGCAACATTTCGAGGTGTATATTGGTTCGACTGTACAACCTGTTACCGTTTTCACAGATCATAATCCTCTTACCTTTCTCCAACAAATGTCAAATGCCAATCATCGTTTAATGCGATGGTCCCTGATTAGTCAGAGTTACAATTTGAAAATATGCCACAAAAAAGGTGTTGAAAATGTAATTGCTGATTCACTGTCACGTGTAAACCAGTAAAACATTACATGTTTTATGTTATGGTTGGGGGTGTTATGATTCTGATGTGCTTTGTTATTTGTATTTTGTATTTGTCTGTCAGATTTCTGTCTACTCCTGTGTTGGACTTGTCTGTTTTAGGTGGGTGTGGCCTGTTAATCAGCTGGAGCTCCGGATTGGTCCTACTCTACATCATATCCTGATATAAGGACCACCCCAAACACTCAGCCTGGGCCCATTTTTGAGCCTCGTTGATTTTGACCTGTCGTGTGCTTGTATTTTCGAAATTCTGATTGACTGTTGTATGTTTTATCGTTTGTTTTTGAGTGTTGTGCCAGAGAGAAAGAGAGTTTGTGTGTTATAGTTTGTGTTGTCTTTGTTAAACTCCATGTTGACTGACTCTCCTGTTTATCTGAACCTTTGCATGTTTTGACTATGATATGGATTCCGATTTGGCTGCATGTAAGCTTTTTGTAAATAGTTTGTAAATAATTTAACTCTTTTCATACGGGAAGTAGGGGGTTAGACGCCATTTCTTTGTATATATTTTCACTCTGTTTATTGTTTAGGGAGACAGGTAAGCTAGTTTGTATTTTGTTTTGTTTCATTCAAATTCAGGTTATTTAGGTTTAAAACAAAGCCTGTTTTGTTTATTGTTTTGGCCTGGTCTTCCCCTGAAGATAAATCCCGTGCAAAGAAAAATTGAAAAACAAATTAAACATCTCTCTGGTGTAAACTCATTTAGTTCTCTCTTTCTGTTACGGCTAACCCCTAGAGGTCGTAACACCCCTCACGTTACTTTTACTTTTATACTTTAAGTAGTTTTGAAACCAGTACACTATTACTTGAGTAAAAAGCTTGAGTTGATACTTCTAAAGAAGTCTTTTTAAACCCTAGTATCTATACTTCTACTCAAGTAATGAATGTGAATACTTTTGACACCACTGCTCATTACTCATTTTACTTACATACTCATTTACTCCAGACTCTCCCCAATCAAGGTGTTCCTCAGGGCTCAGTCTTCGGTCCTCTCTTGTTTATTGTCTTTTTCCTTCAGTTGCATCATCAGGCACTATGGTTTATTTTATTTTTAATCCTCCATAACAGCCCCAGACCCCTAATCCAGTCTCACTATTCTTGACTCACTACCATTACTGAAAGGAGGAAATAAAACTTGCCTAAAATCGATGATACCAATGAGTAACCTTTTATCCCTAAATTCAGCACCTCTTGTACTATTTCTCTTTCTTGTAGTGACATCTTAGACCTGGCATTTTTTTTGAGGCACATGTCGATTGTGTCACGTGCCGTTTAATTTCACTTGCATAATAACAGACTTCACCCCTACATTTCTCCCTTCTGAATTGTTAAATTTCCATAATTTCTGCAATTCCTTCCAGGATACTCAGAAACTCATTAAGTCATGAAGTAAATAAAAGTCTTGTGATGAGCATAGGACAGTTTTTATGATTACAGCAGCAAGTATTTATTCACAATATGAACTGGGTCTTCAGCATAAACTGGTTTTGCGAAGTACAGTTTTTTTACGTAATCAATATGACACCATCTGCAAAAATCAGGAAGTGTGGAAACTCAATCCCAATCCGTCTGTTCTATCTCAGATGACCTTTTTAAGACCTCTTTTCCCTGTTCTCCTTGTTGACATTTGCCTCATCGTCATGTACTGTAGTCAGTTGTCTTTTTGGCATAATATGGTAATGTCTGACATGTATCAGCTGGAGCATGACAAATATGTGTAAAGCTCCAAAAGAATCTGGCCATGACAGCTCTGATGTGAGTCTGACCTTGGATTACTAAACTTTATAACAGACTTACATCATCTCAGGCCACCTTTTTAACTTAATAAAGATGTTTTGTTAGTTTTAAATAAAATGACATGCACACTAGGCCTTGCACTAGCTTACATTAACCATAATAGTGACTCTGGGATCATGGGGAATTGTTTTGACAAAAGAATTGGACATCAAATTGTGTAAATCTAAGGGCAGTACAAAAAATAGAATGTGTGTACTTTTTTTGGACAGATATATTTTTGGTCAATACAGTATATAGATACAGTAACAAAGGAAAGGAAAAAGTTCCACCATTTATTTTTTCTATGATCACAGGAATGTTCATGGATCTTTGGCAGAGATTCATCCTGCTGAAGCATCATGTGAGGCAGAAATCTTTCTATCGGCAGAGGCCCGGGGTGGCTGCATGTTTTAATTCCAGTTAGCATGAGGGACACTTAATAACTGACTGGAAACTATGATGAACTGAAAAAATCAAGTGAAATCAGATGTGTTTTTGCTTGTTAGGAATGAAATCCTGCAGCCACATCATCCCTTTGTGGATATGACAGAGGAACCCAGATGTTACGTGTGAATGGAGCAGTGATTCTGGGATTTCAAAAGCCATATAGTGTGTCCTAGGAGTTACTTACAAAAAAACGTTCACTCTGTCTATTAGATGTACACTCTGCCAGGGGTCACAGAGTGCGGTGTATCTTTGTGTGTGTTATTGGCGCACAGAGTGTAGTTATAGTGTGTATGGGCGCTGGTACATTATGATAACATCCTCATATTGTGTGGAGTGAACACATACATTCCCTCTCTCTCTATTTGTCTCTCGGCTAAGCGCGAAATGTGGATTATTCATGGAATCTTCTGGCCATTTCTAATCATTTAAATCCATATTAATTAATAATGTATGATATTTGTTAAAAATATATACAATTACAATTCAGGTGGCACGGTGATGTAGTAGTTAGCACTGTTGCCTAAGGATCTGGGTTCGATTCCCACCATGCGTTCACATGTTCCACCCTGTACTTGGTGGGTTTCCTCAAAGTACCCCGGTTTCCTCCCACAGTCATGAAGATTAGGCTAATTGGCGTTTCCAAATTGCCACTACTGAGTGTTTGCATGTGTGTCTGTCCTGCAATGAGAGATGCATTACAAATCACATCTATTCCTAATTATTATTGTAACGATGCGGCTCGCCCGAGGGGCGGAGCCACGCTTGGGCTGTTCAGAACGGGCAGATCCGCAGATTGATACCACGCGGAGCCCTGAACAGGCAAAGGCGTGGCCATTTAGACACACGGTTGCCATGCAACGCCGCCGTCAGGCAATCGGCCTGAACGAGCCACACCTGGCAGCTCTCAGGTGAATTATTAAGTTTGCACAAAACACAAACCCCTCTCTCTCAAATAAACCCTCGGGAAGGGCAAGTGCCCCGAGAGGATATAAGTTTTTTGGGTTTGTTTTCCAGGCCCTCTGTTTATTTTGTGTTATTAGTTTTCATTTGTTTCCTTTTAAGTTCTCTTAATTAATAATCCCACGCCATCTCCAAACGGAAGGTCTTCCGTGCCTGTCATAAGCACTCTCACAGTCTCCTATTTCACTGACACCCTCTAAAGCCCTGCGTCAGGGCTCTTATCATTAAAAACATCTCGTGGTGCGGCTCTCCATACCGCGCCACGTAACAATTATAAGTTTAACTATTAGACTTTTGTGTGTAATCACAAATAAACTGTGTAATAATCCTTACTTATTCAATTTTAAATTGTAATTAACACTTGCTTTACATTTTCTATTTATTGGTTATAAGCATAATTGATTAAATAAATAAATAATAGATTATTTGGTGAACGTTTCCGGGATTCTGTGTGTAGATGGAGGTTTTTTGTTGAGAGCCATACCTTGTCACCTACAGACGGTGTCGACGGCGGTGTTGGGTGATGTACAGTAGTTGGCATTGGTACGTTGGATGGCACGGTTGGCTTGTCTCCATAACCGTCGACACCTACGGACCAACTGTTGGACCGATGGTACGTCAACCTCCGGTTCTAGATGGTCGAACATCAGAGGTTGGAAACCATAGCATACCTCAAATGGGCTTAGATTGGTAGCTGAGGAGACGTTGAGGTTGTGAGACAGTTGGGGAATGTCTTTGGGGAACCCATGCAGGCGGACTACGTGTTCCAATATCAGCTCGGCGGTGTCCTTGGCTGATGGGAGTCCAGTGAGGGCCACTAGGTGAGCTGCTTTGGAGAACCGGTCGACGATAGTGAGAATGGTATTTTTTCTTCGGAAACCGACAGGCCCGTGATGAAGTCCAAGGCGATGTGCATCCAGGGCCGTCGAGGAATGGGAAGAGGTTGGAGATCTCCGGGGGTGGGTCGATTTGTGTCCTTGGCCCTGGCGCACACCGGGCACGCCTGAACGACTCCTCGATGTCCTTCTTCATGGAGGGCCACCAGAATGCCCGTTTCACAAATCGCAAAGTCCTTCGGTTTCCATGGTGTGCGGCGACGGGCGAGGATTGGCCCCACTGGAGGACCTTAGATCTTAAAAGTTGGGGCACATAGAGTCGTCCAGGCGGCGCACCTGCCGGCCCGGCCTCCGTAGCCTGAGCCTGGCGAACCCTCGTCTCTAAATCCCATTGGAGGGGTGCAATGATACGTGAAGTTGGTATGACAGACCCAGGGGACGTCTTCCTCCAGTTGTCGGGATAGGGTGTCAGCCTTGGTGTTTTTGGACCCCGGGCGGTATGACAGACGGAAGTTGAACTGTTCAAAAAATAAAGCCCACCGTGCCTGTCGTGGATTGAGTTGTTTGAGGCTTCTGATGGTGATGCGGTTCTGGTGATCCGTCCAGACAATGAACGGCTCACTGACACCCTGGAGAGATGACAAAACCCAGGAACATGGTGGAGTGCTTGTGAAAAGCACATTTTTTCAAATGGCCGCTGCGACGTGAGGCCGGCTAGCCGCGCTACCAACAGCCGCACGGAGATCCGCGTTCTCCCGCCTGAGCACCGCAACCTCGCGCCGGAAGGCCGCGTTTTCTTGGACACTCTGGTGCAGATTATCGAGCTCTCTGGTTAGCTTGTTGATAAGCATGGCATGCTGATCTACCACGTCGCAGAGGCGTGTATGATCCGCTGGGTTCACCGCGGATGGCTCAGTCAGAACTAAGCTTATGTGACCAGAAGACGTAGCTTTAGCGGTTAGCCCTTTGTTGCGTGAATGGTAAACCCAAATGCGGAAGAACACCAATAGGCAGGATAATCACGCTATTTAGTCTAAGGACTCTCATGAAAGCGGAGCAAGGGAAAGACACAATCTAACCCGCGCCCTATAAACACACACTCAATCAGAAAGCAAAGCCAAGAAAGTGAGTACTCATGATTTGACGAACGATTCCGAAATGACACGGGCGAACTCAATGACTGAGCGATGTGCTATGGTTTGTTTACTCCTTTTATGCTTCCTGGTTCACGACCGCTTTACTTCCGGGTCCTAGTGCCGGTCGCGGACCGAGTGTGCATGACAATGGTCAGTTTGAACCGGGAAAAATAAACAACTAAAAGTATAATTGTAAGGTATTTTAAAATTATTATTATTATTATTATTATTATTATTATTATTATTATACCAATTAAATGAGAAATAAAACATGATAGCTTAGCATTCTTGACATTCTTTCCCGAATTAATATAACAGTCTTGTTTTCATTTTTTTTTATTTGGCTCCGGGTAACTAAACTAAAATAAAGTAAACTAACCCAATTCCCTCTAGTGTGATGTACTGCATCTAACTCTTTATCTCTCCCCCCTCCCTCTCCCTAAGTGTGTGAAGAAGTTGATGCTGTATAAACACTATTCAGCATGTCGTCTGTGGTTCTGAATTTTACTTTACATAAATAAACAGTGTATTAAATGGGTTAAAAGTTCATCATTGTGTTATTATTCCACCCTCGAGCACGAGAAAGAGCACACTCCGATGTGCAAACACACACACACACACACACACACACACACACACACAGACACACACACACACACACATTCTTCCCACTAACAAAAATTATTCATATATTAAAAATTCAAATTCACTTAAAATATGTAAGTTAAACAGTTAAACAAAAGTAAATAATGGTAAATAAGTGTTTTATAAAACAGTTTTAGGTAAACCAAGACTTGCATCAGAGTGTGCAGAGTAACAGAACAGAGATATGAGAGTAAAAATTCCATTTATCATTCATTCATTCATTCATCTTCTATACCGCTTTATCCTGTGATCAGGGTCGCGGGGGGCCTGGAGCCTATCCCAGGAGGCTTTCGGGCACTAGGCGGGGTACACCCTGGACAGGGTAAATTCCATTTATCTCTCTATATAATTCTCTGCTTGCACTTTTGCCAGCGTTTCACTAGGGCTTGGACACCATCAAGGTAGAAAGTTCTCATGATCGAACTGCCCGCTTCCTGATCAGCAAAGGCATTCTGTTTTTGCAACCTCATATGGCCCACTTGCACATCACAGGAACTCCGCTGGGGGTTATTTTCCTTGTATCATCTTGACCTGTTTGGGTCTCTAATGGAGCTCCTGGGAGGCCAGCGTTTTAGATGTATAGCACGCGGTCTCTGATCATGAAAAAAAGTTTTTAAAAAAGCTAAGATAAGTGGATTAGTGTATCAGGGGATTATATACAGAAATAAAATTTATTTTTACTCTCATTTTCTGCTATTCTGCACAATCAACAGTCCCGGTCTGACATGAACAGGCCCTCCATTTTCACAGCCTTAAGAGTAATTTTGTTCAATTGATTGACAGACACTTATGGCAAGCTGTGGCCTGTTTGAATTATTCCCTGACAAACTAAGGACATAAAAGGTCTGGAGTTGATTCCAAGTTTAGCAGCTGTTCATGAGAACTCATAATAAACAAACAAACAGTTTGCATCAACTACAAAGTTTTTGCATCCAAGTATATAAAATAATCAAATATGTTTTGATCAGTTTAGTTTATCCAGTTAATTTTGAGTATGTGAAAGTGGAGGATTTTAAAAATGAAACAGTTAATCCAATTTTATTCATTCATTTATTTATTTATTTATTTATTTATTTTCATTTTTGCATCCTATTTTGATCGATTCATTTCAAATCCATTATGGTGGTGTACAGAAGCAAAAGTACAAACAGTGTGTTACTGTTTAATTTTTTATGGACACAACTCTATAGAAGCCAGAACAGGAAGTAAACAGTGAATGAAAAACTAAATTAAAACTTGGAACTGCCGAACGGTTACTTGTCTAGGGTGGTGTGAGATAAAAGTTTTAGCCATGTACTGTACTGTACATCCCGTACATCAAAAGAATCAGTCATGAATATGAGACCCAGACACAGACAGATGATGGGAAATACATTAGTGTTTTCCGGTTTTCTGAAACACACAAGCTGTTTGTACTGTCTGTGTGTATGTATATGTATATATATATATATATATATAAAACCCTGCTTAGTGTACCCCGCCTAGTGCCCGAAGTCTCCTGGGATAGGATCCAGGTCTCCCGCGACCCTGAACACAGGATCTATATATATATATGATCTATATATATATATATGTATGTATGTATGTATGTATGTACAGTATATATATATATATATATATATATATATATATATATATATATATAAGGAATCAGGAAGCATATTGAGGGGGTGGTGGTTTTATGGGCTTAGTGGCATAGGAAAGTTCACATGATATTACAAAAACTTACGGGTGGTTAGTTATACTTATGGGTCCAGCTCCAGGGTGACCGGATTAATCCCATGTTTAGACTACATGTGATTTAGTGCAAGTGTACAGTATCTTGGAAATAAGAAAATATGCCATTGTGTTTGCTACCTGATTATATTTTCACACTATATTATTGCGCTACGGTTTCTAGGTGTGCTACGGTTTCTAGTCCAAAGTTCTAGCCACACATTATATACTGTCCCTACAGCAGGTGTGTTCAGTCACGTCATATTGATGCCTGCTGCAGTAACGGCAGTTTATGGCAGCAGAGTGATAAAGAGATAAACTAGATAAATTCATCATTTAGTTAAACAAACAGAAAGTGACTGACCAAGAAATGAAATTCACACTAAAAGACATTCTGGGAAATCAGAGATTTTATCAATAACAGAGAAAAAGAAAGTACATTTAGCTTCAGTCATTTCCAAGCAGGTTAGCTAATAAGGTGATTAACAAATGTGTGCATGAAAAATGTGTATTCATTATCACTTGTTATAATCAGTTGTAATCGTTTACCAGAGTATACAGTTTAAAGAGAAATTTATTTTCCTAGTGCTAAGCACAAACTACTTTGTTGCTATTATGGCTATCTAGCTGTTAGTAACTAGCAAGTTTGGGCACAGTGGTGTAGTGGCTAGCGCTGTCGCCTTGCACCTCCCGGGTGCGGGTTTAATTTTCATCGTGGGTCTGTGAGCTTGGAGTTTACATGTACAGTACATGTATCGTAGTGTGAGAATGAACACATGATAGTGTGTGTGTCCTGCAATGGATTGGCACCCCACCAAGGGTGTATCCAAGTTTCCTGGGATAGACTCCAGGCTCCATGCAAACTGTACACGGGATAAAGCAATATACAGTAGATGATGAGTGAGTGAATGAGTGTGTGTGTAAGTGTAAGTGAGTAATAAAGTCAACTTTCAATATAAGGAGTCAAGTTCTTTTTTACAGAAGTCGACTTCAAAAAAAAAAGAATAAAAAATAGTTTCATCATTAAACAAACTGTGAATTTTGAATATAACTAGTCAATCTGCAGTACAAACAAACTACAGTAGAAGCAGCCAAGGCAGTGGACTTACAGTAAGCAGATGGGTCATGACTAGTGTTATTAGTAGAGAAGGTGTTGTAACCTGTCGTTCCTGTACACATAATGACGCTGTATTTATGGCCCATTGTGTTATAAAAAGAGCTTTTTTATTGCACTAACATCCATGTTGTCTACTTGTTCAGTATAGAAGCTGATTAGGACACACACACACACACACACACACACACACACAACCTCCCGGCCCCAACATACACACTTTGCTTTATCTAAAATGGGTGAGGGGAACAAAGGACAGCAAAGGAGGGGAAGGCACAGACATGTGTACAGTATGTGTGTGAAAGTGTGTGGTGGAAAGACTGGTAATTTTGAATCAAACATAAGATTCATTTCTGTTTATTTGAACAAATGTAGAAATTTAGACTTTTCCCAGATATTTAAAAAAAAAACAATTGTGTTTTTAAAAAATGAAATGAAATGTAAAAATTTGGGCAGTGGAGAATATATTTTTTTTATATTATTTATAATTATTTATCATTATTATTTATAATTAATATGACTACAACAAATGTAACAGTTTATCAGTGATATGGATAAAGCTCTATGAACAGACAACAACAGTAGGGGTGTATCTGATTATAGATATGTGCGAAACAGCTGCACTGATCCCCAGATGTGTGCTGTACTGTGCTGTGCTGTGCTATGAACAAATCAGATTTGCTCAACACAAAAGATTGTTGCCAGTATGCTGGAAAAAAAAGTATTTGAAAGTAAAGTGATAGGATACCACCTCTGCAATAAGTCTAGTCGTGAAATTTCCTTGCTACTAAATATTCCACAGTCAATTTTTAATGATATTATAATAAAATGGAAGTGTTCGGGAACTACACCAACTCAGCTACAAAGTGGTAGGCCATGTAAAATCACAGAGCGGGGCCAGTGGATGCTGCAGAATCAATAGTTACAGACCTCCAACTTCATGTGGGCTTCAGATGAACTCCAAAGCAGTGCTTCATGGAATGGGGTTCATGGCCAAGAAGCTGCTTGGCCACGAATCCTGGACTCTAGAGCAGTGGAGGCGTAATCTATGGAGTGACGAATCACGCTTCTCTGTCAGACAATCTGATGGAGGACTCTGGGTTTGGCAGGAGTACAGTACTTGTCTGCCGAGTGTAAAGTTTGGTGGAGGGGGGCTTATGATGTGGGGTTGTTTTTCAGATGACAAACAACAACAACAAAACTGCTTGGCCAACTAGTTCCAGTGAAAGGAACTCTTAATGCTTTAACAAACCAAGACATTTTGGACAATTTCATGCTCCTAATTTTGTGGGAACAGTTTGGTGATGGCCCCATCCTGTTCCCACAGGGATGCGCATGGACAACTGTTCAAAGGAGATTATTGCATATTTTAGACACCTTCAGCATTGTTTTACAATGTAGAAAAAATGGTACTGAAAGTAATCAGGGTGAAAATCCATACAGTACCTGTCATCCCATGCAAAAATTTTACATATTGTATAAAAGCACATTTTAGTTTGTATCATTCAAAATTACAGAGTTTTTAGTACAAGTGTAAATCCTTGTGGCTACTAAATACACTATAACTTTGTAAGATACCAACTTGATTACGCACAGTGGGACTATTTCCGACATAGCTGACGTTCTGGAATTTACTGGAATTTATGTTGCTCGACAACTAGAAAAAAAATCTACCTACAGTATGGGTGCCAAGTCTGTGAGTGTAAAAGCGTTGTTGGAGAGGGGGTTATAAGAGAATGCCCAGACCTGTTTCAACTGACAGTAAGGCTACAGGAGAGCTCTTGCTGAATTCCACTCACAACAGCTAAGAACAGGAATAGTAAAGCAGGATTTTCTAGACATCAGCCCATCTGGAACCAACTACAGTACCAGGATCAAAGCTACTGATCCCCCCCCCCCCCCCCCCCATATTCATATAGTTACTGAACTTCTTGATCTGTACCTGTATGATTTTATGCATTGTCCTGCTACCACATGATTGTTTGATTGGATATTTAAATAAATGAACAATGGCGTAGGTGTTCCTATTAGAGCAGATTTGAACTAGCACTAGCACTGGTTTTGCTGCATTTGGGAGCCATGATGCACTTCACAGTAGTATTTAAAAGCCAAGAGTTAAAGCAACAACACTGAAGAGTTGCATGATCACTTACTGTACGAGAGACATGAAATACATGTGTTGTTTATGGAGTGCTGGTTTGTTTGATTTATCTAGATCCTCTATATCTTTTCTTTTTTCCCCACCACAAACATAATTGCAGGCTTATTTATCTATTGTGTGGAGTTGTAAAATAATGCAAAATATGTATACGTATAGTCAAAACAACTTTGTCTTAATTTTAATATCCTTGTGACTCAAATAAGCATCTACAGTTTATAATACTTCATTTTTCAGTCAGACCCTTCATATACAGTCAGGCGCCTTGACATTTGGCCTCTGTACACCACCGTATTTGGAATTTGAAATGAAACACCAAGATGTGAGTGAAGTCAACTTTCAGCTTTAATTAAAGGATTTTAGGATAGGTCTATTAAAGGATAGACCTAAACACTTCTGAATTGATCCTACTACTTTTATCAGCAGTCAGGTCATCAGTAAACACCACTGATCCGGTTCTTTTGGCAGCCATACACACATATGCCATAATAATGCCCCGAACATGTTTGACAGATGATGTGGTATGCTTTGGATCACTGGCTGTTCCTTTCTATCTCCATACTTTTCTTTTCCCATCATTCTGATACTGATACATTCTGAAGTGAATTTTGGTTTCATCAGTCCAAAGACTCTGGCAACGTTTTCTAGTCTAGCCTTTTTATTTGTTACCAGTTGTTGGCACCTTAGGTGGCATGGTGGTGTAGTGATTAGAACTGTCGCCTTGCACCTCCAGGGTCCGGGTTCAATTCCCGGCCTTCCTCAAATCCTGTCTCCGTGTGCATGGTATTCCCCGTGGGTTTCCTCCCACGGTCCAAAGACCTCCAGATTAAGCCAATTGACGTTCCCAAATTGCTTGTAGAGTGTGTGTACACTGCACCCTTTCCAGGGTGTACCCGCCTTGTGCCCTAAGTCTCCTGGGATAGGCTCCAGGCACCCTGTGACCCTAAATGCAGTATAAAGCGGTATGGACGATGAGTGAGTGAGTGTTTGCACCTTGTTGTGAAGCACTTGACTATGTGAAACCTTTGCTGTTGCTTAACCTCTTTTTAAGAATGTTCAAAAATTTTTATTGGCTACTCTCAAAGTTTCTCTCTGATGGGTTTAAATTGATTTTGGAGCATAATGGTGGCTACCTTTATTATCATAGACACCTTTGTGGACCGCAGCTACAAAATGCAAATATAACACAGAACCATCTTAAGACCTCCTATCTGCTTGATTATTCATGGAGTAACAGGAGAACAGGCCACACTTTGTCGAACGTTTGTTCCATTATTTATGAGCCACAAAAAATAGGAGTGTGTGTATGAAAATGGCTGTAAATCCTGAATGGTTAATACCACATTTTCGTCAAACCCCTTGAATTAAAGCTGAAAGTCTTGACATCACTTCATTTCACATTCACTGTGGTGGTTATACAGAGGGCAAAAAAAAACTCTAAGACTAGTCCTTCAGTTAGGAAGAAATGCAGCTGTATAAAATGAGGCTGTGCTTGTCTGTGTATGTTGTGACGCCAATAGGAGAATTGATATTACTGGAAGAGTTTGCTAATGTTGTACATACTGTAGGAAGGAATGTGTGTTTGCACAAACACTTTAGAGCCATCTCACAAGCCAAGTCAGTCATACTGTACTACTCAAAGTGCAATTTCCGTGCATATCAACTGTTTTGTCATTGCTTGGATTTTTGTTACTGGCATGTTTTAAAGAGACATAAGTGACCAATCTTGTACAGTATGTCTCAACTTACAGTGAGCAGTATACTCCCAAATTTACTGAACACCATAATGTGACATGTTCTCCATTACATCATACATTATGTACCCCTCCAATCTTAAACAAAGATTCCACTTACACAGATACTGGACATCAAAGCTTTATCATGTGTTCTATAAAAGCAAAAGTTTCTGGGGGGAAAAAAACATTAGAAATCTGGGGAAATCATATCATTTTTAAAAATAAATTATCATTTACAGTACACAGTACGCTTTATGATGACATTTTCACCTATCACACATTTTACTGTATTTTTTATGTATGATCACTGACCTTGCTTCTAGTTCTGATTATGTGAAAAAAAATTGCATAATGTTCAATTCTTTTGATAGAATTCCACAAACTTTCTGATACTGAAAGACTTAATCCCGCCATTGTCCCCCCTCTCACTCCCCAATTTCTTTGAGCTGATGGTGTTTACAGAGAAAATCACTAACATTCTTCCAACACATTGACGCACAAAAGTGCAGCATTTACCATCTCTTCTTAGTTCATAAGTACACATGTGGTCGGTCATATTTGTTCAGATGTCAGTGTCAGCTATGTGTGTGCATGTTTGTGGTGGGGCTAATATATTAAAAAATTTTAAACATATGTTCCCACATGCTCTCTCTCTCTCTCTCTACCCCCCTCTCTCTCTCTCACACACACACCACACACACACACACACACACACACACCGACTGGTGGATGAAGTACACAAACCAGAGTGGTAAAATATTACTCCAGTAAAAGAATTCCTCCATTTAAATTTACATTTGAGTAAAAGTACAAAAGTACATTTACTCAAGTTGAAATTCAAATGTATTCAAGTATCCAAATTGAAAGTAGCATCATTTATTATGGCTTTAATTTTTTATTATCTTTGTAATCACACACATTTTAGGTGAAAAACAAACACACAGCTTAGTAAAGTATAAGGTAAAGTGATTAAATTAGTCTGATGTCAATTAAAATGATCATGAGCAGCCAACATACAGTACAATTGAACAATTTCCATTAAGGAGAGCTGGATATAAATAAAAGGATATGAAAATAAGCAACCAGTCACAAGAGGCATTTAAGTCAAACAGAGACTTGTGATGAAATTTCTTGTGAATTAAGGAGGAAAAATAAACGACATTTACAAAGGACTTTCAAGCAGCAAACAGTGATTTAACAGTTAGCTGTAATAAAGCATTTGAATGGTAGAAAACGTTTTAAAGTGGGCCATACTGAACATCCTGAACTGCTTTGGCGGAATAGGGGCATTAAGCCCAGTCATCTAGCCCCTCCCTCATCAAAGTCACATAAATCCATACGATTGACATTTTTTTCCTCCTGCTTCCAACACGTGAACTTCAGGGACAAAATGTTGATCTGCTGGCTATTACAGTACAGTACAGTACATCCCACCCACGTCCAGATGCCATTATAATGAGATAATTAATGTCATTCACTTCAACTGCCAGTGGTCATAATGTTATAGTAGATATTATATTAAAATATAATGTTTTACTTTGAAAATGTAGTTGAGTAAAAGTAAAAAAAATACTTCTACTTTAGTAAAGGTATTTGATGAATGCACTTACCGTATGTACGATAACAGATTACATTGACTTAATTACTGTCCACCACTGTACCATATGGGTTATATAGTACTTTCAATTACAATTTGCTTTTCTCACACACACACACACACACACACACACACACACACACACACACACACACACACACACACACACACACACACCTCCTGTTTGTATCTCCTTCCTGTTGTCCTATTTCAAGAGCATTCATGTTTCTAATTGACATTCACTCTAGTGCTGGATTTGCTTTTTCTCGCTCTCAAACCATTAATACTTTTCTGTGTGTGTGTTTGCGTGTGCTCACACATGCATGAAAAGCATTCTTATTCTGACAAAGAAATACCCTTTTGAACATGAGCACGTCTTGACTCACTTCACTTACGTACCTTGAGAACTGACTTTCATACACTTATAGCAATAATCATTTCTTTGGCCATCATCCAGTATGTCTTTGTCGTTCACTTTATCCTCCTTTTGTCCCTGTCCCAAAGCAAATTCAAAAGATTTACACGCTCAGTCAGGTGTGTGCTTACGTCATATGCTTTTTCGTTCCCATGTACCATTCTCAAACTGGAATTAGATAACAGATGACTCAACATGCTGTCACTGATTACAGTGATACAATGACAGCATTGTCACTTTGTGTGTTGCTAGCACCATTCAGTTTTATTTGTATATTGCTTATAGAAACATGGAGTTTGATCCCGAATAAGGAAGCCAGAGGACCAGTGGCAAGGGGAAAACTCCCTGAGAAGACATCTTTAAGAGGATACAGATACAAATGGGAAGCTATTCTATTCTGGGTGATATACTGTTTTGCAGCAGTCAGTGTTGTACTGTAATGAAGTACAAATACTATTGTCATTCTGTAGAATTTTCTCTGTACTTTACTTTGTTATTCATATTTTCTGGCAACTTCCCTTTCACTCCAGTACATTACCTAAATAAACGTACTTTTAAGTGTCTTTTATGCCAATTACTGCAGCAATGTTTTAGAATTAGAAATTCAGAATTTGGAAAGTCATATTTTTTTTTCAATATATTATTGTTTACACAATAAGCTTTATGACAACATTTTCACATATCACATACATTTTACTGTATAATTTTTTTTAATGTATGACCACTGACCTTGCTTCTGGTTCTGAATCTGTGAAAAAAAAAATTCATACTGAGACTCTTTATCCCGCCATTGTCCCGCCTCTCACTCCCCAATTTCTTTGAACTGATGGTGTTTACAGAGGAAATCACTAACACTCTTCCAGCACATTGACGCACAAGAGTGCAGCATTTACCATCTCTTCTTAGTTCATGAGTACGGATGTGGCCACATTTGTTCAAATGGCTAGTCTCAGCATGTGTGTTCATGTTTGTGCGTGTGAGACAAAATCTTTTCAAAATAGCATTAAATCCCCAACCACTTTAAATTGTGTGATTTGAAATGTGTGCAAAGGCTAATACAGTATGTTTCTGTGTAAGTCGGTGACGTCATGGTTGTCTTTCGCCAACCACCGAACACAGAAGCCCTGCGTCATCATCACAATAGAATAATGATATCAATAGAATGACTGATATCAACATAAAAGCATTTCCACAGGCTCTGCTGATATGAGAAATGTTTTTATGCATTACATTGAAAGACTCTTCGTAAAGATGAGATCAAAACATCAAAGCTGTTTAATGTAAGTTAGTTACAGTACTGTACTTATTATCATAAGCTTCTTTAGATATCTGGCAAACATGATGGCTAGGCAAATGTGTGCTAGCTAATATAGCTATTCAGCCTATATGGAGATTTTTAACTACACCACTGATTTATTTCCCTGAAATTAATTCAGAATTTGATGTTTAAAAAGGTTTGAAAGCCCTAGCCACAATAACATGTTTCTAATAAATAATTCTAATTTGTTACTGTTATTTTCATTTCATTTTTACTTTCAATACTAAATTAGTTTTGATAGTTAAATATGGAAAATATTTTTCTGGTATGATACTTTATAGTAATAAAGTACAGTACTTTTACTCAATTATCGCTTTCAAGTACTTTATACAAAACTGGCTACAGCACAATTTGTAACCTTGCTATTTCCCATGTTGGAATATGAGACAGATGGCAGTCTTTTGTTTTGCATTCTGATAAAAAAATAATGGAAATATTATTCATTCATTTTAAAAGTTCATTAAACCCTTACATCTTCTCCATACACGTAACTTGATGATAATATAAGGGCATGGATACTGAGGTGATTGAACTGTTTGGACATGGAATTCTAGCCTTAGCAGTTTAAGCAGACACTCATCAGTAAGTTCCTTGTATTATTTTTATTTTTTGCTTGTTTTGTATGGAACAGACTAAGCCGAGAAGGAAAATGGCATTCCCAAGTAAAATATAAATTAGAAAATAACTGCAAATACATACTACCTCTCTTTGTTAATTAAAGGTTTATCAGGGCTTAAATAATAAATACAAAAGGGTGTTCAAGTCAAACTGGGACTTGTGATGAAATTTCTTGTCAATGAAGGTGTAAAACCGGTTGACATTTACAGAAGATTTCAAGCATAGTGATAAGTTTCAGTGATAAGACTCAAATAACAACTGGGCTGTATGTCCGTGAATGACGATCCCCATCAGGTGGCTCGGAGTCCACTGCAGTCATTCTCATGAACATTTAGCGAGTGGATATCTTGTTGCCAAGTATCATTAAATGAGTTACTGGAAGGCCAGTTTTTTAGATATTGTGCTTGTGTACTGAGAAAACTTTCTACCTTGATGGTACCCAAGCTCTATTCAAACACTGGGATAAGTGCATTAGTGTAGCAGAGGATTATATTGAGAAATAAAGGGAGTTTTTACTCTCATACTGTACCTGTGTTCTGTTATTCTGCATTTTAAAAATCCTGGTTTGATTTGAACACCCTCTCCAATATTTACAGTCTAAGCAAGTTACCTCAGTTGACACACAAACAATGGATTTCAATATTTTCTCCCAAAGTAAACGAACATTCACACCAACAAGTGGGAAAAAATAAGTACATCCCTCCTTTTCTAAAATCACAATTAGCAGCCAGGTATTATTAAATAAAATTACTAATAAAATGTATTAAAAGATTAATTAGTTAATCATTAAGAATACTGCCTACATACTTGCCTATACTGTAAAAGCAGACTTTTTGGCAGTTTGGTGTTTTGAAACAGGTGTGCATCTAAATCATTCCAAGCAGACAGAACATTGGGGATGGCCTCTAAAAAGGAACTGTTTGTGCTTATAAATCTGAGAAGGGTTATAAGGCCATCTCCAAATAAATTGAGATTCACTATCCTGCAGTGAGAAGGACTGTTTACAAATCGGGAGAGAAAAGTAGTGTCGAAACAAATTCAGTCCAAGGGCAGATCATAAAATAATCAGAAAAAGACTAAACAAAAAAATCCCAGTATGGCAACATGACGTAGACTTGCAAAAAATTGTCTGAAGAAACCACATGGTCTGAAACAATATGCTCAGCCTGAGAAGACTAAGGTGGATCTGTTTAGTCATCAGGCCCAGTGCCGCATTTAATGAAAAATCTAAGACATTGCATCACTATACGACTGTCAAGTATGATGCTAGAGGGGTGAATGATGGTTTGGCCTTGGTTTGTAGTCACCAGACATGGGAAACTTGTTGTCTTTGAGACAACAATGAACTCTTCTGCATGATAGAATTTTTTTCATACAAATGTGAGGCTGTCTGTCCAGCAGCTTAAGCTGCCCTGAAATTAGGTCATGCAAGAGAAGGAGCAGAAAATCAACATCTCAATGGCAAAAGGAAAAAATAAATAAATGCTTCAAAATGGCTAGAGTCCAAAACAGTGTGCCAAAACATCTGCAAAATGCTGTGAAAAATTTGGGGAAAAAGTTCTTTGTTTGGTTTATAGAAGTTGGTATGAAGCACACAATTATAATTCAGGTCCAGATAAATGAAATCATAAAATTGAAGGAGGGTGAACTTTCTTTTCTTTATGACTGTAAATGTCTGTGAATGTTTTATATGTATAAAGCTGGTAAAGTTATTTAATCTCATGAGCACTAATGTAATAAAATTGTGTTTTGTCAACAAACAAAAAAAATTGTAATTTGTCATCATTTTTGGGCGAAAGCATCTGAAAAATTAAAACTGCTACTGCAAAATAAGCAATGAGTGAGACTTTTGATTTGAGCAGCTTTCTACTCACAAGTAAAAGTAATAACATGTGTTGTCTTGCGTGGCATCATTACTCAGTCTATTAGGAAACTTTACAGACATCTGAAACAGAACAGTCACCTAAAGACGAACACCGAGTTGAAGATGCAGACATGAATCAGCTTGTTGCTCTCAAAAAGGATATGCACAATAAAAGCTACAGTAAATGGAATAAATTAATTAGCAGCTCTATGGCTTAAACAAATATTACAAAATAATAATAATAATAATATGTACATGTTTAAATAGTTCACAAAAATAGACTGGAACTGAGGGGGGTCCAAGAAATGTATTTTTACAGGTAGTACCCCTTAAACAATGTGTATTTTAGCATTTTTGAGCATTTGCTGTTTTTTTTCATAAACATATACTGTATAGGGCTTAGGATTGTGCAATATTGAGTGACATGTCCTATTTTTGAGCACCATCTACACAAACACACAACAAAATAATAATGGGTGACATAGTTAAAGAAACAAAAAGACAGATATGATTGCATTGCATCCTTCTTTACGTGTGCAAAAACCTAAATGCACAGTTTGATGTCTGAAGTCTCCCTGTTAATATAACAAATAATATATAAGCCGTAATATATAAGCCGAACTGACTTCAAGGGACGGGGATCCTGTTTATAAACATGTTGTCCTCCTTGGGTTAATAATAAGTTTAATAATAAGATTAACAAATACTTTTATGTAGTAGATTTAAGATTAGGCTTCTGCTATTACTTATGCTGTTGTGTCATTGCATTTCTGGTTTCCATTTATTAGTATTTTATTTTATAGGGTCACCATACTAAAGGTCAATTTGGTTCAAGAATTTAATAATTCTTGTCAATGTTCATGAAGTTACGTACCTGGGATCTACAGTAGGCTGGCGGGGGGAGCTGTACAGTACAGTATATTGCCAGGAAGCACATTCAGGAACAACCTTTCGTAAAATTACGGCTTTAATACATTGGGGTTAGGTTTTATATCATGTTTTACATTTTTCCCAGGTTATTACAGTAGGAATAAGATTCATTCATCTTCTGTCCTGTGGAATGTAAACTGGAGTACAAACCCAGCAAGTACAGGAAGAACATACAAACTCCATACACACAGACCCCTGAAAGAATAAGATACAATTAAATATTGCACCTTTAATACCAATAAGAGTAGATATTGTGATATTAATGCAGGTTTGTTTACTGGAGGCTACTGTATTAGTCAGTGTGAATTAATATACATTGTGTTGCTTGAACAATTATCACCAAAATATAACCAAGATATTTTGCCAAACTATACCCAGATAGCAGAACAACATTGAATCATCGTTGAATCAACATTAAAGCATCAACCAACTTGTTATTGAATCAATGTTGAAATTTCAATGTTAAATGTTGATTTTTCATCAGGTTTGCACCTTGAAATAATGTTATTTCAATGATGAAAAATAGATCAAGATGGGCATAAAATCAATGTTTGTTCAACGTAAATTCAATCACTTATTTTACATTGAATCAACATTGAATCAACATTGAAGCAATTATAGTTTAGTCTTGCTTTATGAACAGCAAGATTCTATGACAGTAAATCATGTCCGTTTTGATTTATTTCTTTAAATCAGAGACCATGTAGGGCTGAAAAGCTTTTTTTTTTTAAACAAAAAGTCAGTAACTCAACATCCTTCAGTTTACATGTAAACATATTTATTTATTTATGCTCCATACCCATTTAAACAGGAAGTAACATCACAATTACAATAAAACAACTATATAATAAAACACACTACAACTTACATACAAATTATTATAAACTGGATGACAAAATGACTTTTTAGAAGAGAACTATTAGAAGAGATTGTTAATTCTGAATTCATAAAACAGAATATAACTGCCAAGAGAAGAGACTGGAAAACCATAATATAAAAATGGCAGCAGCCTGCCTCAGCAAAATTCAGTCAAATGCAAATAGAAACAACCAAGTCAGAAACACAACAGATGACTGAAACATTATTCGTAAGTTGAAATGTATTTACTCAGCAAAACAGATAATAAGACACAAGTCTGAACTTATGGTTTTCCACCACGAGTAATTCCCCCCAGCCGTTCTGGGGCATAACGAAGCCATTTCTGAACTGTTGAAGCAAAGAAACTCTGTGGCCTCCTTTTCTTCAGCTTTCAGCTGTTGTTGTAGTAGTGCATCTAAAGAATGAAAAACAAACAAAAGGTTAGAACTATACAATGCTCTAAAAACTTGGAGTGGTAGTTGTTTATGAATGACAGAAGGTGGGTCCTAAATTTTTGGAAATGTGACTTTTACAAATGTACAGATATGCAACATATGTTTTGAAATGTCCTACAATCTTCCATAGATACAATGCACACATTAGATTTTTTTAATATACAGGTCCTTCTCAAAAAATTAGCATATTGTGATAAAGTTCATTATTTTCTGTAATGTACTGATAAACATTAGACTTTCATATATTTTAGATTCATTACACACAACTGTAGTTCAAGCCTTTTATTGTTTTAATGTTGATGATACAGCTCATGAAAACCCAAAATCCCTATCTCAAAAAATTTGCATATTTCATCCGACCAATAAAAGAAAAGTGTTTTTAATACAAAAATAGTCAACCTTCATATAATTATGTTCAGTTCTGCACTCAATACTTGGTCGGGAATCCTTTTGCAGGTTCTTGTGTCTTGTGTCTCTCAACTTTCTCTTCACACTATCCCACAGATTCTCTATGGGGTTCAGGTCAGGAGAGTTGGCAGGCCAATTGAGCACAGTAATACCATGGTCAGTAAACCATTTACCAGTGGTTTTGGCACTGTGAGCAGGTGCCAGGTCGTGCTGAAAAATGAAATCTTCATCTCCATAAAGCTTTTCAGCAGATGGAAGCATGAAGTGCTCCAAAATCTCCTGATAGCTAGCTGCATTGACCCTGCCCTTGATAAAACACAGTGGACCAACACCAGCAGCTGACATGGCACCCCAGACCATCACTGACTGTGGGTACTTGACACTGGACTTCAGGCATTTTGGCATTTCCCTCTCCCCAGTCTTCCTCCAGACGCTGGCACCTTGATTTCCGAATGACAAGCAAAATTTGCAACCTGTAGCCCATTTCCTGCACACGCCTGTACATGGTGGCTCTGGATGTTTCTACTCCAGACTCAGTCCACTGCTTCCGCAGGTCCCCCAAGGTCTGGAATCGGTCCTTCTCCACAATCTTCCTCAGGGCCTGGTCACCTCTTCTCGTTGTGCAGCGTTTTCTGCCACACTTTTTCCTTCCCACAGACTTCCCACTGAGGTGCCTTGATACAGCACTCTGGGAACAGCCTATTCGTTCAGAAATTTCTTTCTGTGTCTTACCCTCTTGCTTGAGGGTGTCAATGATGGCCTTCTGGACAGCAGTCAGGTCGGCAGTCTTACCCATGATTGCGGTTTTGAGTAATGAACCAGGCTGGGAGTTTTTAAAAGCCTCAGGAATCTTTTGTAGGTGTTTATAGATAATTAGTTGATTCAGATGATTAGGTTAATAGCTCATTTAGAGAACCTTTTCATGATATGCTAATTTTTTGAGATAGGGATTTTGGGTTTTCATGAGCTGTATGCCACAATCATCAATATTAAAACAATAAAAGGCTTGAACTACTTCAGTTGTGTGTAATGAATCTAAAATATATGAAAGTCTAATGTTTATCAGTACATTACAGAAAATAATGAACTTTATCACAATATGCTAATTTTTTGAGAAGGACCTGTATGTGTTATTTCACAATCTGCAAATGTTGTCCTACAATGTACATATTCAATGCTATGAAAACAAATATACTTAATGTAACAATGTAGTCTGTTATGTGCAAAAAAAAAAAAAAAAAAAACCTGTAGGACCAAAAATAAATAAATAAATAAATTAAAAAAAAAATCAATCCGTGGCGACGATTTTGCAATTTGTCCCCCGCACTCACAAATACTTAAACTGTTCCCTCAGTTTAACAAATCGTGGCCACGGATTAACAAACTGTATGCACAAATTTCCAATCCGTACGCTCAGATACCGTACTGTTCGCATATTTATTCTTAACGTGAAGACTTATTTTGGTGATTTTATTATAAGCTTTTTACCCAGAGTTAGATGCATGCTGCACTGTTAATGTTATTATTAAATAACGCCTATTATTACATTGCATTTAGTTTGAGAGCAAAGTACTGTAATGACAACATAAACTGTACATTATTTGTTTTGCATTGCTTTTTACCTTCTCCTCAAACTCACACTGCATGATTTTCAAAGTCATCGGATCACCATTGTTTTCACACTGTACTATCTGTGGTAGCATTTAGTTGCTGCTGTGTTCACACTGCACAATGAATTGGCGACAGGAGATTACACACTGCATGACTTTACAATAGGATGAATCGCCAACAACTCTGTCTGGTGTGCAAGCTACAACCAAACGCACACAAGAAGTGATAAGGAAACAACGCAAGATCATGCTGACATTGTGGTCTATAATTCCTCCCCGAACAAACAATAATTAAAAAAAGATGACGTCCTTGTTTAAGATCCCATATGGTCAAAACTGAAATTTCATGGCTTTTTTCATGGTAACTGAGGTCTAGGGGCTATGTAACTACCATATAAGTTTCAAAACAGTCAATCCACAGTAGAATGCACACAGCCTGCATAAAGTAGCTCTGCCTTTTCACGAGCTGCTGTGACGTCCAATCTACTCAGTCACCATCAACCACCATCCCACCCTTCTTTTGCCAAAACATCACGTCCATGCCATTGCTGAACAACAATAACATGAAAACAAGTCGAAAAAACGCTGTTCAGTCGATAGATGTCGAAACTACATCATTACACAGGCTTCCGAACAACATTAATATAAAAGACCATTGGCACGTCAGATTCAGCATCTTTCACACAGCCATTCCATTAAACTTTAAAAATTTACATTAAAAATTTTATTTAATTAATAGAAGTTAATTGATAAAGAAAATCTATTTATGACATTATTTTTGACAGCATTATGATTATTTATTAAAACTTCAGACAACAACAATTAGTGCCACGAGGTTATTTGCAACACTACATGTTCTACAAAATAGAGGACTACACACCTTACAGCGCAATATAATGTGGCTTTAGAAGAGGAAAGGTAGGATTAAGAAGTGAGCAAGTGATGAATTAGTATTATAGGTCCCAAGCAGATACAGTAACAATAATGGGTGCCCTACCTTATGCAGTCTCCATTGATGGCTAATAAACATTGATACAAGTAGGTTATGGTTAAAGTTGTGAACTTATAAAGTCTTAAATGTTTTGTTTTCCCTTCTCAACGCATTATGCATTTACTCACCAATAATGACTACCTTTTTAATTTGGTCAAGTCTCCAAGTCGAAGGTGCCCAGCAGCAGATTCCGTACCATGGCAGTAGCAGAGGTGGCAAGGCGGGCTGCTCTCCACACTTCTGCCTGGCAAAACACCCCAGAGCCCTTTATAACTTCAATTTGAAAAATTATTTCACATCACAATATTAATTTATTGGCAACTTTTAGAAACTTTTCATGTTTCATACTGATTCTTATGTTTAGCTTCCCAATAGTTAATAGGATTTTATGTATAAATGCAGATTAATGATAATCTGGACATTCTGGACATTTGTTTACATGCAGGGTAAAACTGCAACAGGAACAGTACAAAATAAAAACTGAAAAAAGACGGACATTCAGAGTAAAACAGTGCAAGATAAAAAAAAAACTGTACAAAACATACATGCAGGGTAAGCATTGGTGGGAGCAATGTCCAAGCAGTGTAGAGAAATATTTCTGTACGGCTTCATTGTTTTGTGCTGTGTAGTATAGTATTGTAATAGCTGATCAGAGTGATCAACTCCCCATGTGCTGGTTGTACGCAGTCACAGGACATGGAAATGTCTTTGTAGTCCATGTACCTTGTAATGTCACCCTCATCTTCACCGCGTCTACTGTAAAGCAGAATGGATGGTAGAACAGGTAGATACTTCTCATGTGTCCATCCACTTCACAAATACAAGAGGTCCATCTGAACGGAGCTTGCGTGTCCTGATGTGAGGGGCTGGTGAAGGCAAGGGTGATGCAGACACATTCCTAAAAACAAATAAATAAAAAAATGTTAACCTATACTGTTCAGAGTAAATGGATGTGCAATATATACAGTACAGAGATGACCAAAAATGTATCCACACCTCAACATGAAAAATATACACCTCTCTTCTGTAGGTCACATGACAGCATCAATGATGGTGATAGATAATACTACACACTGCAGCCATAATTCAATTTGAGTTTTAAAAAACACCATCCACTGGACATTACACACACATTGAACACATTCTAAACAATTACATCTTATCAGGTATTTGTAAATACACGCTAAACAAAAGGGATTTTATACATTTACACCAAAGAAATATTCATAAGCATCACTTAGCTACATAAGGCAGTATTTTAGCCACCTGCAACTAGCTTGTTTGTGCTAAATAACATTACTGATAGCAGTGTTATAAGCTAACCAAAATGGAGCCAAATACACATTAGCAACCATAATCTAAAGCTATCCAAAACAAGGTGAATATAAACATCTGTAAACTCCATAAGGCATTAGCTTAGCCACCGGGAAATATCATGTTTGTGCTACATGAGGCAGCATGCTAGGATGATTTACCTAAACTATATAAATGGCATTGAAAGCCAATGTGTCACACAAGCTGACAAGAGCTAGCTGTAGTGAGGAAAATATTTACTAATATTAGTTTAATATTATCAGAATAAGAGTTATATAAGACTTAATAACTTACCCAGTGTAGCATGGGCCTATTCTCTGTTCAAAATGCTCCCGTTCGTCGTCGGAGTCACACAGTCTTCTTCTGAGGTAAATGTAAACTTTCCAGAACATTCTGAAGAGTTTCCTCGGATGTGTAAGCGCGTGCCATCTTCCAAAACGTGCAGACAACTCACTGAATCTGAGTGAATCTGAGTCAAGCCTGTCTCTCTGTGTTCGTTTTTTCATGCCGGTGTCCGGGGGCGTGGTCTAGTATGTAAATTACCCGGACTGATTTCCGTGTGATTGGCGTGTGGGCGTGTCCTGCCTCGGGTCATTAGCATATAAGTGTGACAGAAATTCTGTGCCTCTCCTTGGTTTCATACGGATTACATAAACTGAGAATATTTGTTTTCAATGTGACTTGCATCATTTAAAAGTAGACACTTTAAGCTTTATATAGATATATTTCTCATTTCAGTTAATTTTAGTGACGTGTTTCAAAAAGATTTTCACGGAGACTGAGGTTTCATATATGTGCATATATCCTCATATACTGCATGTGGCCAATTAGGATTAGTTTTTTGCATTTTTTTTGTTAGTTCTTAGTTATTGCCTTGATAATAGAAAATATGAGCTAGGCATCATGTATGACAGTTGCCAAAGTGAGATATGAGCTAAAATGACCAGATCCTGCCATAGGAGACATATCTTGTATGTACATATACAGTAGGGCTTATATGTGGATATAAAGAAGCAATACAGGAGACCTATATGGCCTGTATATGCACATATATGCACCTCAATGTTGCCTACATGTGGCATATATACTGCATATAGGTTTCATATATGCGCATATATCCTCATATTTACATTTACATTTAGGCATTTGGCAGACGCTCTTATCCAGAGCGACTTACATTTTTATCTCATTATACATCTGAGCAGTTGAGGGTTAAGGGCCTTGCTCAAGGGCCCAACAGTGGCAACTTGGTGGTTGTGGGGTTTGAACCTTAGTCCAATGCCTTAACCACTGAGCTACCCCTGGCCCCATATAGGTGCGGTTATATGCGCATATATACTGCATATAGGTTTCATATATGCGCATATATCCTCATATAGGTTCTTTCCATGTGGGGCACGCACACTGCTCTGGGTCAGACACAGACAACGGGAAACAGGAACTAAGGTCTCAAACAAATGCTTCCCAACAGAATACCGTAGGTCGCATCGCCAAAATTCTTTCACCGTGAGTGGCAGGAACTTCCAGACTACAACATATTGAATTCTCATGCCTGTAGAGTGTATTATAATGACGTGGCGACAGTGTAAAAACACCCTCCGATGTTAAATGCGAGCCGAAAATTTAGTACTTTTGAACGGCAAACAGGAATTAAGCTCTCAAGTGAGTAAACTAGACAGCAAGGTAAATACACAAAACTTACCATCAAATAATTTTTTTTCCTCAATATATATATATATATATATATATATATATATATATATATATATATATATATATATATAATTATTATTATTTTTTTTTTTTTAAGCACCATGGCAAATCTCTTGTAGTCAATTTTTTAACCTGTTTTAAACACATACACACATGCATACACATTTTTATAGAAATGCACTTAGTTAATTTAATTTGCCTTACATTGTTGAATGAGGATGGGTTCCACAACCAAAAATCAACATTGATTCAATGTTTGTCTTTTCAACACTGAAAAGCATTGAATTATCAACATTGATTCAACATTATTTAGCATTGAAAAATCAACCTCAACCAAAATGATGATTCTGATGAAATTTCAACATTGAATCAATGTCACCTTGCTATCTGGGTAGTCATCGAATAATTTTCTTTTGTTATCTGGATCAGTCTGGAAGTCGATTTCTCTCAGTGACGCAGTTACTCACTCAGTGACTCGCCGGATTTCCAGAGCAACTCGTTCATTCACATTTGATTTATAAGGAAATCGTAAAGGCTGCACCTGCGCTTTATAATGCGGAAGTAGGCGGGGAGGGGAAAGTCGCGGACCTTTCCCTGAGTGGGCGTGGTCACGTGATTGCGCAACACAAGGGGCGTGTCAGAGTGATATAAATGAAAGTCCGAGTGGAAGAAGACGACGGACAAAACTTTAGGACAAGCGAGAGCGCTTTATTCGGGTCGGACTACAGGACAAACACACGTGCGTCTGTCTGTGTGCGTGTCTCTCTCTCTCTCTCTCTCTCTGTGTGTGTGTGTGTGTGTGTGTGTGTGTAAAGGATCTATCAGCGTGAAGCGATGGTATGTGTTTGCTGTAATCGTGTGAGACTTCCTACACCTCACCAGTCTGCAGGTAAATACTGTACCAGCTTCCTTATTCCACTTCTACTATCACCACTATTACCAAAACTGCTATTTATACTGTTACTACCACTATTACTACTGTTACTCTAAATACTTTTATGACCAATTATACTGCCAGGATTACTACTACTATTACTGCTTCTACTACCATTATTACTCCTGTTACCACTGCTGATACTGCTCATACCGTACTATTACTACAACTACTTCTTCTGTTACTAGTACTACACTAGACTACACTATACCACACTACAATACACTATACTACACCTACACTATACCATACTACACTACACCACACTATACTATACTACACTACAATACACTACAATACACTATACTATACCACACTATACCACACTATACCATACTATACTATACTATACTACACCTACACTACACTATACCACACTATACTACACTATACTATACTACACCTACACTACACTATACCACACTATACTATATTACACTACACTATACCACACTATACTACACCTACACTATACCACACTACACTATACTATAATGCACTATACTACACTATACCACACTATACTACACCTACACTATACCACACTATACTATATTATACTACACCTATACTATACTACACCACACTATACTATATTACACTACACTATACCACACTATACTACACCTACACTATACTACACTATACTACACCACACTATACTATATATTACACTACACTATACCACACTATACTACACCTACACTATACTATACTACACCACACTATACTATATTACACTACACTATACTACAATACACTATATTATATTACACTACACTATACCACACTATACTATATTACACTACACAATACTACAATACACTATATTATATTACACTACACTATACTACAGTATTACTAAAACTACTATTCTACTATTACTACTATTCCCAAAATTACCATCACTACTAATACTACTCGTATTAATATTACTATTACTATTACTCGTATTATATTAATACTCGTATTATATTAATACTACTACTAATATTACTACTACTACCATACTCCTACTGCTATAGACTATGCCTATAGTATTACTATTACTAGTACTTCTACACTACTATTACTACTTTTACCAATACTACTATTACTACTCTACAAGTATCACAACTACCACTATTGCTACTGCTACCACTTCGAATACAGCTGCTACTCATACTACTACTACTAATGCTACTCATACTACTACTAATATTACTATTACTAATACAGTATACTACGTTTAAACTAATATTACTGTTACTACTACCGTACTCCTACTGCTATGACCAGTAGTAGTATTACTATTTCTAGTACTTCTACACTACTGTTACTACTTTTACCAATACTACTATTTCTATTCTACAACCATCACAACTGCCACTATTGCTATTGCTATCACCTCTAATACTGCTGCTACTATTACTAATACTATTCCTTCCACTACTACTGCCATAAAGTTCTTCTCATACAGCGACCAGAAATAGTACTACTATTACCAATACTATTAGTGCTGTTAATAACTACTACTATCACTTCTTGTATCACTACTACTACTGTTGTTACTGCCTTTCCTACTTCTAGTATTACTGCTATCACTAGTATTAACATGTACATAACATTGGTATTTACAAATGATTGTGTGTGCGTCCGTGTTTGTGCGTGCACATGTGGGTGTCTCGCACACAGAGCGAGGTTTACAAAGCACACTGTTTGCATTGTTAATGATCACCCAGTGACACATGCTCCCCTGCTGTAACTCACATTTTTCAGTTTGTTTTAGGCATTTATTAGCAAACCCCTACTTGTCTGAAAATAATATTATGAGGTGCATTAATATAATTTTGTTCCTAAAAACGCATAAAAATTAATAATGCTTATAATTTTTTGTGTATATACTGTGCACGGTGTATGTTGGCTGCCCGTATATTGGACTTTTTATGTAGAAAATGTAAAGAATTAAAGAAAGAAAGAAAACAGGACAGCTTTGCACATCCAGAAATAGTTTATTCTTCTTTTTTACAAGAATATAACAGCACTTTATTCATTTATGTCACATAAAGCCTCTCCTAGAAATAGATAGATAGATAGATAGATAGATAGATAGATAGATAGATAGATAGATAGATAGATAGATATTTTATTGATCCCATAGGAAATTTCAGATTGATTTCCAATTTCAAATGAATAGATAGCTCAGCTTTTCACGTAACTAAAAACAGAACCTATATAACCTTACTAACTCTTATAAAGTGCTCACAATGCAGACTTTTTTATGAATACTAAAATCATCTTAATGAAAATTTCAGAGTCTCAATAATTATAGGTTTTTCTTTCTTAAATAATAGATTACACAGGAGTGTCCGCTATATGAGAGCCTTTAAATAAGCCTAAAATACTATAGATAAAGTGGAATGTGTGTCTATAAAAATTATAATAATTAAAGCAGTTTAAAAGGTGACCTGTGATGGTATCTTGGCTTTCTGTTTGCCCGAATAGACTTCTGTGATAACTGCATGTTTTATGGTCTTATACTTTAGACTGTCTTCAAGGAAACGGCCATGCCCTGCTACACAGTAACCGTATTTATTTAGAAATTATTTCCGTGAATATTTTCTGAATCTTAGGGTTCTTACATGTATGGAATAAAAAAAAGGGAAAACACATTGAAGACGAGGAAATGGATAAAAGGGACTTGCTAGTAATTCTGCGGATTTAATAGATAAAGATCTCCCCGTTAATTTTAGCAATTTAAATTAGGACAGATATTTGATCTTTTTAAGCACTTACACGAAATTACAATGTCTTGACAAAAAGCGAGCTGGCCATTAAGCTTTAAGATGAAGGTGATAGGAGGGAAAAAACATGGAGATGGGTGTTAAAACATTAGCAGAGCTTTGAACACTCTGAAATAACTCCATTATAACGAAGGGGGGTTCAGGGGGTGAGGTGAATGTCACAGCCCAGTCACCACTAAGATCAGATAAGTTCTTGGGCAAGGAGGATGGCAAGTCCGAAAGGTGAGCTATGACACTGGATGAAATGGGAAAACCCGTGTAGACATCAGCAATGACATGAGATCTATATAGATTCGGCATGTCTACTGTAGGTATTCTGAGAAAGACTATTTTAGAAAATCTGACAAGGGATAATTTAAGCCGGTTGGTTTTAAGGCAAATTTGTGGCCTGACGTAAAAATCCACCCATGCTCCATCCGTCCAATTTGACAGAGCTGTACAAAATTTGCATTGAGTGATGGGAGAAAATGGCAAAAAGCAAAACATGCAAAGCTCATGCACAGAGTCACGTCCGAGAGAACGTAAAGCTGTAATTACCACAATTAAAAATAAATAAATAAATTATTAATTCATTAATTATTTGTAATTAATTCTGACGAGGTCTAAATGCTACATTTTATTTTAGTCCTGTAGAGAGTTGCTTCTGGGGAAGCATTTTCTAATATGTTTGAATACTGTACAGCAGAAAGAGGAATAATCATTTAATCTCACACAAATGGTGTGATTATATCATTATAGACTAGCCTTTATTGCATTGCATGATTTTAATTAATCTTTAATCAATTATACCATTTAAACCATTTAACCTTGTTACTCTTTGCTGTTCTCGTTGTAGGGACGTACAAAGCACCCTTCTGTATGCAGCTTGTGTGTGTGTGATTCACTGGATAATATGATTCACTGAAGACATCTGTTGAGCAGAAAGCTGCAGACATCCAGTCTCCTTATGGCAGCCATATTCTTCACTTTGTTCCTCTTCTTCCCCCTTGTTCCATCCATTTCCTCCCGTCCATTTGAGGAAAGTCCAGTGACCATCGGATTGGACAGAAAAGTTGTGCAAGAAAATGGCAACCATGTTACAATTAACCAATCAAGCAACAATGGCATTGAAAGAGAACTGGATATGAATGCAAATAATGTCAGCATGAACAGACAAAATAAACATGATGTCATGATCAGAACTGGACAAAATAGCCAAAGCAACACAGATGCAGAGCAAAACAGCAGGAAAACCAGCCAAAACAACGCAAACCTTACACGTCATCTCCCGGACATCATTATCATTGGAGTAAAGAAGGGTGGCACAAGGGCGTTGCTTGAGATGCTGAGCCTTCACGACACCATTGCTACTGCTCAGAGTGAGGTTCACTTTTTCGACTCGGATGCTCATTACCAGCAGGGACTCGAGTGGTACATATCGCAGATGCCTCTGGCTCGACCTGATCAGTTGACGGTAGAAAAGACTCCGGCCTACTTCACATCTGATAACGCTCCGGAGCGAATCCTTCGCATGAACCCGTCTGTCCGGCTCTTGCTGATAGTCCGAGATCCTGTGGATCGTGTTCTGTCGGATTATACACAGATTTTTCACAATCAGCTTCAAAAACACAAAATTCCTCAACGCCTAGAGGACCTGCTGCTCCAAGACGGCGAGCTCAACCTCAGCTATAAAGTCTTGAACCGAAGCTTGTATTACCCACACATGCAACGCTGGCTACGAGTTTTCCCATGGGATAACATTCATATAGTGGACGGTGATGTGCTAATCAGAGACCCGTTAGTAGAAATGAAAAAAGTTGAACAATTTTTGCACCTCAAGCCACAGCTAACTGAGGAACACTTTTACTTTAATGAGACAAAAGGCTTTTACTGTTTGATGAATCAAGGGAACGAACACTGCCTACATGAATCGAAGGGACGGACACATCCAAACGTAGCCCCAGAAATCCTGCAGAAATTATGCAGATACTTTCAGGAACCAAATAGGAAGTTTTTTGAACTTGTACGAAGAACGTTTAATTGGAAGTGAGAATGGAAAGTGGGACTGGAAAGAGACTTTGTTAACTGGGTAAAGTGAAAGTGAAAAATTTGTATAAACATGGTTGTATGCAAACACAAGAAGTTCAGGAAGAACATTTGGGAAATACTGTGAAAACCACACCACAGCTTCTCATGGCTGCAATTACAAACCAGACTGTGAGACCAGACAGAAAACTGGAACATTGTTAAAATTTGAAGGAAATCATAAATACCGAAATGAAAGTGTGTGTGTGTGTGTGTGGGAAAGAAAGTTTGACTCAAACTAAAAAGGCAGTTAAAATCCCGCAAATCCCAGCGAAGTGCATGATCAGTAATCAAACAGAAACTGTGAAGGATTAAGAGAAATCCTGTGCAAAGCTCTGCGGCCTCATTACATTCCTCAAGTTATTGAAAGAAAATTGGGAAATTCAGTACATACTGTAAAACGCACAAATAGTATTATATGAACACTAGAGAGAAGTTTTGTCACAGGAGAACAGTAGCCGAGATGAACGCTATATTTATCCATAGCGTAATAATACATGCATGTATAGTACAATATGATTCATTACAAAACAACCTTTTTTTTTTTAAAGAGGCCTGACTGACCGAAGACCTATACACACTTACACTCATACACACACACACACCTAGCTAAATAGAAATTAAAAACAGATGGTTATTTAAAAGTGAGAGGAAATAAATTCAGCTGAAACTGGTTCATGAAAAACAGAACATGCATGCAATGCGCGCACACACACACACACACACACACACACACACCCTCAGTGAATAGGATCAAAATATAAGATGGGATTTCAGTGTTATATAAAGCATGCTGGAAACTTTGCACATTGTTTTTAAACTTGTTCTTATTTTTGTGGGGTTTTTTTTATGTTTAATTTGTGACAAGTTGATAGCCCAACTACAGTATAATAATAATTAAACAATATATGCAATACCAAGTTTTGCTATTTTGTATATAAAATGCTAAACTACAGTATATTATGCTACTTGTACTGTCTATACTCCATACCGGAAAATAATAGACAATATTCTACTGATATAATAACCACAGAAGCAGCTGTTTTTTATCCAGTCATTTTTTTCTATAATGTGGTTTCACCATTAGAAAATCCTCAGCTCATAATTGCGACATGATGACATGAAGGCACTGGTTACACACTGACACTCGCTAATGACTTCATCAGCTCTCAGGTGGAATTGCAATATTTAACAAATGTGTAACTCTAGCTGAAATTATTCACACCTTAAGTATGAAGGTAATAAGCATGATAATAATAATAATAATAATAATAATAAAACAATGATGAAACCATTGCAGAAATACAAATACAAACTTGCATTAGAATGAACATAACTTGGCGATAAACAGGCAAAAGAGACAACATTGAATTAGAGGAAACAGGCTAAAAGACAAACTAGTGTTAAAGGAAAAAGGCTAAAACACAAGCTAGAATTAAAATTAGCAGGCTAAAATTAGCCCTGCTGCCCTGTGCATGGAATGGGAATGATTCACCTTGGAATAAGATCATGTTTCATATTATTATTGTTATTGTTTAGCTTTTTTTAATGCATAAAAGCGAGTTTCATCACAAACTTTTTTTTAGTAATGTCCAGTCTTTAGACTTAAGTACAGTTTAGGCTTGTATAGTCCTTCTAGAGACCATTAAAATGATAACCATTAGTTTTTTTTCTTTCTTTCTTTTTTTTTTTTAAATATTGGCGTTTTTAAAAAATTAATTAAATATATTTTAGGACATATTTTTACTTTCAATTTGGTAACATTTCTCTCGAATAGAATATGAGGTTTAATGTTTGTTAAGAAGAATTAACTAGGAGCCGGGGAAGTATATAAATAGATAAAATAGCATTTTGCTAAAATATAAATCTATATTAGAATAAACACTTAAACAGTTATTAAATTAACTCTTAACCCAGAATAGTTAAGCACATCCTTTATACCACACAAGCTCTTTAAATTTATTAGCATTTTAAACCAGTTTTAATGTTATGAACTACAGTCACAAGTGATTTCTCAACATTTTCGCAGTGTTATAAACTAGCATGCAATTAAACTAGCTAATCGATCAGTATTCTTGTTAGCTCGATACATCCAAGTTGCTACATAGTTGTTGATTAAACTGAATAAAGCTTATAATCATTATTAATTCTCCATTTTAAACACTGTACCTGGTAGGCTGAGTAAATGACTGCGCTAAAATTTGGTTATGCTAAATTGTATAAGCTAAATTTATATTTGTATTTTTATACAGCAGTAGATTTTTATTTTTCATATTTAAAAATAACTTTATACAGTAATGTACGTTATTTTTCTGTTAAATGAATAACTTCATTATTTGATGTAGTCGCCATGGTCTATGCAAATGTTTTACACCAAATGTTTCAATTGTGCAGTCGTTTATGCTTTTACATACTATAAATGTAAAGCAAAAAATATTCATGTGAATATAAATATAATAAATATTGACTGGACCATTCAGTGTGTGGCAGTGTGTTAATAAAATAATTTGTCATTGTAAAATTAATAAAGTAAACTAGATATCAGGGTCAATAGACATTGCATCTCAAAAAAATTTATATCATGGAATAGGCTATTTTCATGATTAAAAAACTCATATAGATTCTCTAGAAGTGAAATATGTTAAGACTTATTGTTACAATATTGCTGATAAAGGTTTATAGCTCATTTAAAAAAAACTGGTATCTGGTATAAGGTCCCTCTCTCAATCATCTTCTTTTGAGATCAATTGCGAACGTCTTAATGCATTCTTAATGGCCACAGCTGTTTACTGCATACAGTGTTGAGGGAGGTCTGGATCTTAATTCGTAAGACTTGGGGCATAAGGCTGGATACACCCTGGACAAGGTGCCCAGAGGAAACCCACTAAGCACGGGGAGAACATACAGACTTTTTTTTCTTCATGCACACAGACCCAGATGCGGAAATCAAACCTGGAGGCAACATTGAAGGCAACAGTGCTAAGCCCTAAACCACCATGCTGACTTTCAAAGATTTACAATACAAAATGTCCAACTTTAAAAAAAAAAAAATTCATTTATGCACTCAATCCTTGGGGATGCATTAACGCGGCATGGCATGGAGACGATCGGTCTGTGGCACTGCTGAGGCATTACTGAAGACCAGGATGCTTTGATAGAATTAATAATTCAGATTGTATTGTTGATTCAAGTGTTTCTCATCTTCCTCTTGATCTATCTATCTATCTATCTATCTATCTATCTATCTACAGTAGCTTTACCCCATCTTATCTATGAAGATCAGATCAGGTGAGTTGGCTGGCCAATCAGCACACATACAGTATATTATGATCAGCAAACCAGTAGATGGTAGTTTTGGCTGTTTGGGCAGGTTCTACATTAAGTCATGCTGGAAAAGGAAATCAGCATCTCCATGAAGCTTGTCAGCAGATGTGGCCCATCTTCTTGTCAGCAGAAGATCCCAGGTTCAAACCCCACAACCACCACTGTTGGGCCCTTGAGCAAGGCCCTTAACCCTAAACTGCTCAGATGTATAATGAGAAAAATGTAAGTCGCTCTGGATAAGAGTGTCTGCCAAATGCCTAAATGTAAATGTAAGTGCTTTAAAAGCCAGTTGCATTGACTTTGGACCTGATTAAACAAGTCGACCAACACCAACAGATGAAACTTCACAACAAACTTCAAGCAACTTGGATTCTGTTCCTCTGAAATGTTGATTCCTAAACAACGTATGTGTTACGACCTCTAGGGGTTAGCCGTAACAGAAAGAGAGAACTAAATGAGCTTACACCAGAGAGATGTTTAATTTGTTTATTTTCAATTTTTCTTTGCACGGGATTTATCTTCAGGGGAAGACCAGGCCAAAACAATAAACAAAACAGACTTTGTTTTAAACCTAAATAACCTGAATTTGAATGAAACAAAACAAAATACAAACTAGCTTACCTGTCTCCCTAAACAATAAACAGAGTGAAAATACAGTATATACAAAAGAAATGGCGTCTAACCCCCTACTTCCCGTATGAAAAGAGTTAAATTATTTACAAACTATTTACAAAAAGCTTACATGCAGCCAAATCGGAATCCATATCATAGTCAAAACACGCAAAGGTTCAGATAAACAGGAGAGTCAGTCAATATGGAGTTTAACAAAGACAACACAAACTATAACACACAAACTCTCTCTTTCTCTCTGGCACAACACTCAAAAACAAACGACAAAACATACGACAGTCAATCAGAATTTCGAAAATACTGTACAAGCACACGACAGGTCAAAATCAACGAGGCTCAAAAATGGGCCCAGGCTGAGTGTTTGGGGTGGTCCTTATATCAGGATATGATGTAGAGTAGGACCAATCCGGAGCTCCAGCTGATTAACAGGCCACACCCACCTAAAACAGACAAGTCCAACACAGAAGCAGACAGAGAAATCTGACAGACAAATACAAAATACAAATAACAAAGCACATCAGAATCATAACAGTATGATAGTTACTTGATGATCCTATTCTTCTTCTCCTTAGCCCAGGTAAAATGCTAGTTCAGGAGTGGCATGATGCTAGGAATGCAACAGTTGTGGCCTATTGGCCTGTTTGTGTGTTGGCTGTTGATGCACTGACTCCAGTCTCACCGCATTCATTGTGAAGCTCTCCCAAGTTCTTGAAGCAGTTTTGCTTGATGATCGTCTGTTTTCTGCAAACAGCCAGCCCTTTCACTGGTGACTATTGATTGTCTGGATCCGAAGATGGCGCCGGTGAGCATTTCACTGCATATCGTACTGGGTGTGACTACAGTATGTATGTGACAAATAAAATTTGACAACTGACAGCAGTCTTCCCCACAATTGTGGTTATTTGTGCTGCACTACAGTAGCCCACGCAATACATGGTATTCCTACTGCATGAATAGTACATTTAAATATTAAATATTCTAATAATTTAAGATTCTGGATTATTTTTTCCACCATAATCACAGACATTTAAACAAAATAGCCTTGAAATATTTCACCGCAGTCTAAAATATAGTGTCAGTTATAAAAATAAATTACAAAAAAAACATTTCCACAATTTTCTTGAGAATGATGACTGTACAGATGACTGTACAGTATATTTATTTTCTATTTACTGTATATACTGTAGTTACATGATAATACTATTAGATTATAATTACCTGTACATCAAATTTGATTACATATTCTAAAACCTAGGTGCTTACACTATTGTGTAATATAATGGGATAATATAAATGAATATTTTTACAAATAGGGAACATAAAATGGTCATAGTTCAGTCTCATTTAAACTTTAAGCACCTTTACGATAGTGTCAGAGTAAAGTCATAGTCTTACTGTCACATAAGGCTAAGGATAATATTTAATTTTAGAGCCAGTATATAAAGTATATATATAGATTAGTATATATATAGTATATAGTATATAGATTTATAGAGTATATAAAACTCTATAAATCTCTCTCTCTCTCTCTCTCTCTTTCTGGTTATATCCCTGTCTGTGTCTCTCTGTCTGTGAATGTCATGTGTAATAGAATAACCTGTGTAATTTTTCCCTGATGATACCAAATGTTATCTCCTCTTCCTTATCTATCTCTCTAATCTTTCCCCTTCCCACCTCTCTCTGATTCCTAGTGCCAACTCTCACACACTGTCCCAAGTGTGTAAACCTAAAACGAGTGTACTGTATATAAAGGACCTGATATCTTACAATAATATCATTCAGGGGATGTTGGGCAAAACTTGATGCTTTTCCATAGTTTCAATAAAAAATGTGTTCAAAACACAAAAGTGTATGATGACAACGGGAGTTTTCTTAGCCCAGACGAAAATTGTAAGTGTGAGCGTGTATACCGTATACAATATGTGTGTGTTAGCGCTGTCTCTTGAAGTGTCTCTCACACACACACAATGACACACACACACACACACATAGGCTCGGTTGTGAATAGAGATCAGTTTACTGGACAGATACTGTCAATCAAAACTGATAGTTATCAGACACTTTGCTTTCGGGGAGGTGGAGGGCGGGTGGTTTCAAGGACCCCGCTACAGAATAAAAATTGTCCAAAAAGACTTTCAACAATAGACATTTGCTCTACAGAAGCTTTACAGAATAAAAACATGCACGAAAAAAGGAGTCTAGAATATATCTGTCAGTTTGTCCCTGATCAGCAAGCCAAGGGTGATGGTGGCAAGGAAAATCCTCCCAGAGATAACGATAGGAAAAACATACAGTACGAATAGGGAGAAGTCCATTTTCATTGTTGGACACTCAGGGATAAGACTGTAGGAAGGGCATCCGGCGTAAAATCAGTGCCAAGCTGTGTGCGGATCAGATGGTGTGCTGTGGTAAGCCCTCGATGGAGCAGCAGAAAGTAAAGCAATGGATGTTAATTCCTGTTATTTACCTACAAAGCCTCATTCCCTCAACAGCGCCTCCTTGTTTTAATCGATATGATATAGATTGAAAGTGAGTCATGAGAACAGAAATGATTGTGCTTTGACAAAGACTACCATGATTAGCTGCTTGACTGGCTTATCCTATTCAAATCAAAAGTGAAAACGAAAATTAGATAGTCTGGTAAGGGAATGACTGTTTATAGGGGCTACGTCATAACAGGAGCTAACTTGATTTGCGGTCCTTTCACAACATAAAGTTAATGTATATGTCTCGAGTCTTAAGCTACTTCTCATTTCTTTGTATTAAATGAAATATGGAGATTAAATTATAGACACTGGAACAAATCTTGTGTCTGTACTGTATTTTAGTAGATTCTGGTTAACTAATTAACATAAGGAGACGATATTGTACAGGAATGTTCAAGTCAATCCAAGACTTGTCACCTCACAAGCAGAAGAAGAGATCTGAGCACATCATGTTAGTCATGCTGGTAGGTGGCAGTCTCGTGCGGCGCTGAGGTGTCAGTTTTGCAAAATGGGATGCAATCTTATTATTGCAGGCATTGAACAGCGTGAGGGTGTAAATCTGATTGATATTTACAGAAGGCTTCAAACAAAGTACGGTGATGAAATGCTTAGTAACACATTTGAATGGTGCAAACATTTTAAAGAAGGCCATACAGTACTGTACGTCCATGTCAGCATTTCAGCAGTGACGGTCACATGAAATTGCCACCGTCGCCGTCACCCTTGGCTTGCTCATCAGAGAGATTTCATTCATTCGTCTCATTATTATTATCTACACACTTTTCTCACACATACACACGTCCAATTATTTTCTTTTCTAAAATTATTATTTATTTATTTATTTATTTATTTATTTATTTTATTATTATTATTATTATTTTTTTTTTTTTTGGTAAATTTTCTTTAATTTTTGTGAAGCTGCTTTGAGACAATGACCATTGTTAAAAGCACTATATAAAAAAATAATAATAATAAAAAATAAATTATTACTTGCATAACTGTATTCTGTTATTTTGTACATTCAAAAGTCCCAGTTTGACTTGAAATCCCTCATGAAATTTTTTTTTACATTTTTGCTAGCAAACATGTTCGATTCTGATTTCTTTCTAGTGTCAAATTGTCTCTGGGTGTTTGATTAGTGTGTGTGGTCAGGATATGATCTCAGCTGCTGACGCTAAAATTCACCCATTTCACGGAAGTCTGAGCCGGATCAGCATATCTGTGTTTCAAAACTCAGAGGTTCTCAGCTTCTGTACTTCATGGGTTACATGATTATAGATAAAATGGTTGAGATAGAGCGATAGGCAACTAACACTCAACAAACGGATTCTGGCCTTGTGTAGCTTTTACCTATTGACATTATGTCTAATTTAAGTGTAATTCTGTTTAATTAGTTTAACCTAAACTTATCAATTTTTTTGTTGTTCAACTTACATATTTTACTAGTGGAAATTCTGACCATAATTTCAATGTATTGCCTGCATAGTATTGCATCTAAAGATTCTATTCAATAAAGTGTACGTAACTGCAGTTACTGTATCTCTATTTGTTTCTATGTTTGTGGGTATTAACAAGACTCATTCCCGTGCAGTTCCCATGTTTGTATGTGTTTCATCACACATCCAAAAAACAGAGTGGACTACAATAACTACAGTATGATAAAATGCCCCTAGGTGTGAAAATAAGTGTTTGCCTATTGATAAAGAGAGTGAGAGTGAATTGAGAGTGGATCCTTCGGTCCTGTTTGCAAAAAAGATTGTTGTCTCCCCCTGGAGGAGGCAATCTAACGAAAAAAGTGCACATGCTCACACACACACACACACACACACACACACACACACACCGACCGCAACAGTAGTCTGAAGCAGGCTGAAGTATGTGTTAACTAAATGAGGAACTTTCAGCAGTCATCAGTACAGTTTATACACTTTAAAGTGTAAAACAAAGACGTGATAGATCAGTGTAATAGCTGGTGCTGAAAGGAAGTTGCACATGCATACAGTATACAGTATCTGCACTAAGCTTCTTGCTCACTTGCTGAATGAACTTCTGCCCTGCACATCTGCTCAAAACATAAACTCAGGGCGATTTACATGGTGCTACATGTACCAGGCACAAAATCGTACACGATGGTTCTTGTGTGCCAGTCTGTAACACATTGTGAAGATCTACAGTAAATGACACCCAGTGTATACATTCCACAGTTAATGTTAAGGGTTACAGATTCATTCAGATTAAAAACTTCAGATGATTTGTAAAATTCATATTAAACCTCCACAGCAAACTAGCTGTGGAGGTTTAATATGAATTTTACAAATCACCCAATTATGAAATGCAACATGTTCTCCATTGTACTGCCATGACAGAGGATTATATTATAGAGATTGTAAGAGCCATATTGTACTTTATGAATTTGTTGTTGTGTTTATTTTCTTTTATTTGTTTTATTTCATTTGATTGTATTTTGTTGGTTGTGCACTAAGCACCAAGTTTATCAGTTTATTCATTTAGCATTAAGCTATTAGTTAAGCATCCATTTATGACAACCGTATTGTGTGTAATGTCTGTGATGTCATTCCACTGTTACACGTAGTTGCATGACTATGTAACTACGTGTAAGGTGATCCAACGTAAGAAAACGTGAGCTAAAAGATACAGCAAACATACAGTTGTAAACGTGATTTAAGATTGTGACCTACAGATACAGCGATTGGGTTGTTGTAACTACAGCGGATTTACTCAAGACAACTGTACGAAGTGTTGAATCTTTGATGCTCGAAAAATAAAACGAGAGACAAAGATCATTGGACTTCTGTGTTGTGAGTAAATAATCAAACAAAGATACGCGTCAAAACTTGTGGAACAATATGACCGCACACTTTAAAGTCAAAAAGCTACCTCCGTTGTTTAAGCGAAGATAAGTGACTGTTGAAATCGAAAACGAAAGAGGACTTGAGTGCTCCGCGCCTCACTATGTCTGAGGGCGAGAATAACGCTGCCACAGCCGAGTCTGAGCATGAGATGGTGCTCGAGGACGAAGATACGAAAAGGAAGCTTCAAGAATTTATGGAAATTAGAGAGGAAATGTGGAGTCAGGTGAATGCTCTATCCAACAAAATAGGGTTGCTCATGCGTGATGTCTGTAACTTGTACAACATTGAAACCAAGTACCATACAGACTACAAAAGGCTGCTAAAGAACTTTACTCAGTGCAATAAAGAACCAGAGTGTAAATGGCCTGAGAACATTCATGACATGTCGATAAAAGAAAAGGATAATGAGATTAAACTTTCAGCCTCAGTGAATATCGTGAGTACTACAGAAAGCACAGACGCCGTGAGTAAACTGATTAATTATCACTCTGACTGGTACAAGTTAAAAAGATCTGTTACCTGGATACTTCGTATCAAGGACATGCTTAAACAGAGAATGTCCCAATGACAGAAAACCACAAGTCTCTAACAATTCAGGACCTAACAAGAGCAGAAAACGCAGTCATTAAGTTCAGTCAAAGCCAAAAATTCAAAGAAGAAATCTCCACGTTGCCAAAGGGTAATGCAACTGTAAAACTCAAAAAGGAAATTTCCACGCTGCAAAAAAACAATGCAGCCGTAAAAAGAAACAGTTGTCTGTCTAAACTGGAACCAGTACTGCAGGATGGATTGCTGAGAGTCGGAGGACGTCTTGGTAGGTCTGCAATGCCTGAGAACGCTAAACACCCAGTCATTAAAGATTCACATGTCACAACGTTAATCTTAAGAGACATCAATGAAAAGGTTGGACATTGTGGTAGAAACTACATGATTTCAGAATTGCGGCAGAAATACTGGATCCCAACCGCTAAATCCCTTGTGAGTTTCTCTCCAGGTGTGTGACATGTATGTTACGCGTATTTGCAAGACTATGTCACTGTAAAAAAGGGCAGTTTAGATGCGGAACTTGTGGAGAACACAAGCTTTTTGACCGTAAGAAAAGGTGATTCAACGTAAGAAAACATAAGCTAAAAGATACAGCAAACATACTGTTGTAAATGTGATTTAAGATTCTGACCTACAGATACAGCGATTGGGTTGTTGTAACTACAGTGGTTCCCTTTTCGAGGCTTCACTCAATGCTGCGTTTGAACGCTTATGGGAACTATCTTGTCGCATTGCCGGCCATGAAGCATGTGTGGAAAAACGCCATTATCTGGCTACATATAACCTCGGTCAGGTGACGTCATCTGATTAGATCAGGTGGAGGTTATAAATACCGGAAAGCCGGCAACAAAACCTCAGATCATTTGTCTTCATGCCGACTTGTGATCGCGTGTGTGCAGCAAGCATTTAAAAAAAAAATAAGAAGAAACCATTCTTAACAGAGAAAAAAAAAAAAAAAAAACTCACCAGATATAATGGCCGAGTTCAGTGTATCATGCCCGTGCGGTAACCGTCTTTCTCAAGACGATAGCCATAATCTCTGTTTTGAGTGTTTGGGTGAAAGCCACGCTCTCCTTGGACTTGAAGGAGAGTGTCGGCACTGTGATAATCTCCAGATGAAAGTGCTACGAGCGCGTCTCGCGTTCTTTAGGGAGCCACGAGCCGCTCTGCACTCCTGGGGCTCACAGGTTGATTTGGCCGAGGCACGAGAGACGGAGCCCCTTCTCTCTCTCGTCTCCTCCCCGGATCACTCTCTCTCTCCCCCCACTTCGCGAGCGCACTTCGGTGCCTCTCGGGAGTGTTTGGGAGAAACTCACTCTCTTGCTTCAGTTGAAATGGATGTAGCTACCTCAGAACGATCCTCTAGGGATGATAAAGAGTATGAGGAATTAATTGAGGTTATAACACGCGCAGTTGAACGTTTACATATTGACTGGCCACAAGAGCAAGCTCATACAAAACGTTCCAAACTGGATGACAGATTTCTGTCGGGTGGCCAGGAGATGGCGCCACAACGCCGTTCTCTCCCCTTTTTTGATGATCTCCACAACGAGTTATCTCGTTCATGGAGACGTCCCTTTTCTTCCCGTATTTTTGTACCTTCAACTTCGTTTTATTCGAATATTGTTGATGCAAAAGCACAAGGTTATGTGATGATGCCCCAGATTGAGGAGACGCTCGCGGGCTATCTCGCTCCTGGAACATCATCCTCATTAAAAAAGCCAACCCTTCCCTCCAAGGCATGTAGAACTTCTTCTACCCTATTAGGGAAGGTGTTCCAAGCAGCTGGTCAGGCCGGTGCTTCCTTGCACACCATGGCGGTTTTGCAGGCGTATCAGGCCGACCTGCTGAATGATCTGAGCACGAGCGGCAATAAGAATCAGGAAGCGTTCATAGAATTACGCCGGGCTACTGATCTGTCCCTGCGTGCGACGAAACAGACAGCCCGTGCTATTGGCCGTTCTATGGCCTCCCTGGTGTCTGCAGAGAGGCACCTCTGGTTAAATCTAACTGGCATTAAGGACAAAGATCGGGCATTCCTTCTCGATGCTCCCATCTCACCCTCAGGCCTATTTGGCGAAGCTGTAAATACTGTCGCCACCAGATTTAAAGAGGCCAGTCTCTATGAACAAGCTTTTGGGAAATTTATCCCACGCCGTGCCCAGGTGTCAAGGCCATCGGCCACCCAACCTCGACCCGATCTCAGTCTCGCTAGACGAGAGGCGCAGAAGGAAAGCGTCAGTAGCCGCGCACCCCCCCGTAAGGACTGGGGTATGGCTCGGCGCCCCCCTCAGGCCGCCCCCAAAAAAATAGACCGCTCTGTCTTCTTCGCGAAGAAGCGTCCCTGATAGCAGAGCTCAGGACCGTGGGGGTGACCCCCCCTGGGGACGGGCACATAGGAGCATGCCCCCCTGGGCACCCCCAGGAGATCGATGTTCAGTTTCCGCCGCCTTTGGTGTTTCGGACAACACCGGTCTCTGACACGTTAGTCCTTCGGTCGCATCCTGCTATATTCCAGGACACCGAACCACTAACACCCCCCAGCCCAGTAGAAGTACTTGCACCCCTTTCGGAGAAGCTGGCAGCATGGAAGCTACTGCCAGGCATATCCCCCTGGATTTTAAAGACTGTAGAGAAAGGATACAGGATCCAGTTTGCATATCGCCCTCCGCGTTTCAACGGCGTGGTCTCCACTTCCGTGATACCGGAAAGGGCGCGCTTTCTGAGTTCCGAACTCGAGAAATTACTGCAGAAGGGAGCCATAGAACAGGTTCCTCCTCCAGACATGGAGTCAGGTTACTACAGTCGGTACTTCCTGGTCCCCAAAAAGGACGGGGGTCTGCGTCCAATTCTGGATCTTCGCGGTTTGAACCGCTATCTCAAAAAATGCAACTTCAAAATGTTGACCATAAAGACTATTGTTTCACAAATCCAATCACAGGATTGGTTTGTGACAGTAGATTTAAAGGACGCATATTTCCACATAGAAATTTTGCCACAGCACAGGAAGTTCCTGAGGTTCGCTTTTGGGGGAAATGCCTACCAATTTCGGGTTCTTCCATTCGGTCTAGCCTTATCACCCCGCTCATATACAAAATGCATGGATGCAGTTCTGGCTCCTTTGAGACTCCAGGGCATCCGCATTCTGAATTACATAGACGACTGGCTAATACTGGCCCAGTCTCAGCAGCTAGCACTTCGACACCGAGATGTCGTCCTAGCTCATCTTCACTTGCTGGGATTGAGACTCAACGCCACGAAAAGCGTTCTCTTTCCAGCACAAGTGACAACCTACTTGGGCGTCAGGTGGAATTCGATCGCTATGCAGGCACATCTGTCTCCTGCTCGCGTCGAATCCATAAACAACGCTCTGAAGGAAATCAGACTAGACCAAGAAGTGACTGTACATCACTTGCAAAAATGTTTAGGCCTCATGGCAGCAGCGTCCATGGTGATACCCTTGGGTCTCCTGCACATGAGAGCTTTTCAGCTGTGGTTAAGAGCCAGGGGAGTTCACACGAGAACAAATCCCCGAAGGCGGATAAGGGTTACGTGCAAAGGACTTCGTACCCTTTCTATGTGGTTCAGACCCCGGTTTCTCGCCTTGGGTCCCACTCTAGGTCCGTCTTGTCGTCGCAAAATGCTAACGACAGACGCTTCCCTTACCGGCTGGGGCGCGGTCTTGGATGGCCGTCCAGCCCAAGGGGTCTGGAGAGGCCACCTTTTCGCATGGCACATCAATTGCCTCGAAATGATGGCTCTATTTTTAGCTCTACAGCATTTCCTCCAGCAGCTGAGAGGCTACCATGTCCTAGTGCGGGTGGACAGCACATCAGTAGTCTCCTACATAAATCGCCAGGGCGGCCTGCGTTCGCGACGCTTGAACCAGCTAGCACATCAGGTTCTGCTCTCGGCTCAGGACAAGTTCCTGTCCCTCAGGGCGATTCACATTCCAGGGTACAGGAATGTGGGAGCAGACTTTCTGTCCAGACAAGCTGTGAATCACGGGGAATGGAAACTCCACCCCGAAGTAGTCACTCAAATCTGGGAGAGATTCTCTACAGCGGAGGTGGACCTCTTTGCCTCACAGGAGACTGCACAATGTCCCCTCTACTACTCTCTGACTCATCCAGCTCCCCTGGGTCTGGACGCGATGGCCCATACGTGGCCCAATTTACGCCTCTATGCATACCCTCCGATAGCTCTGCTCCCGGGAGTCCTGGCGAGGGTCCGTCAACACGGTTTGCGCCTCTTATTGATAGCGCCCCGTTGGCCGGCCCGAGTATGGTTCTCAGAAATAATATCGCTCCTCGACGGCTCACCTTGGATGATTCCAGTGAGGAGGGATCTTCTATCTCAGGCGCAGGGGACAATATTTCATCCCCGGCCCGAGCTTTGGAACCTTCACGCTTGGCCCCTGAACGGGACCAATTGAGTCAAGCCGGCCTTTCAGCCGGCGTAATTGACACCATCCTAAGTGCTAGGGCTCCCTCCACTAGAAGGATTTATGCCTTCAAATGGAAGGTATTCGAGAGCTGGTGCATGGCTAAGCTGCCAAATTGTTTCAGTGCTGGAATTCCTGCAAGAGAAATTGTCCTCGGGCTTGTGCCCTAGTACCCTCAGAACGTACGTGGCCGCTATTTCAGCCTGCCACGTCCTGTCTGAAGGGGCTACTGTAGGAAATCACCCTTTAGTTGCCCGTTTCATTCGTGGAGCTAAACGGTTGAGGCCACCCACTAGAGTCACGGCTCCCTCTTGGGATTTATCTATCGTGCTCGAAGGTTTGATCGAGACTCCTTTTGAACCGCTAGAGTCAGCGCCCGACAGGCTTCTGACTCTCAAGATGGTTCTTCTTATGGCCATCACCTCTCTAAAGAGGATCGGAGACCTGCGTGCATTGTCAGTCTCCCCATCTTGCCTGGACTTTGCCCCTGGGCTAGTCAAGGCCATTCTGCATCCTCACCCGAACTATCTACCGAAAGTTCCTTTCTCTACCATGTACCCTGTCATCCTGGACGCCTTCTGTCCTCCGCCCTTTGCGGATTCGGAGCAGGAGAAACTTCACCTACTGTGCCCAGTACGTGCTCTTCAGGCTTATGTCCACCGCACCAGCCAGTGGCGTAAGTCAGAGCAACTCTTTATATGCTATGGAGGCCGCAACCGGGGGGCGGCCGCCACCACACATACTCTGTCACACTGGGTGAGAGATGCTATTGCCCTCTCCTATGAGGCGCGTGGACTCACTTCGCCCCTAGGAGTCAGGGCTCATTCAACCAGAGGGGTCGCCTCATCTATTGCTCTTGCAAGAGGTACTCCCCTGCAACAAGTGTGTGACGCAGCAGGCTGGTCCTCTCCGCACACATTTATAAGATTTTATAGTCTGGATGTCCATGCCACCCCAGGCTCACGAGTCCTCGGGTCAGCTTCCCGGACATGAATCTGAGACCTTCTCGGCCTTGTGCGCACACGCTACACAACCTTGGGGTCCAGACACCTGTAGTGCGGCGGCGTTGGTATTCTCGTTCCCATAAGCGTTCTAACGCAGCATTGAGTGAAGCCTCGAAAAGGGAACGTCTCGGGTTACTTTGCAGTAACCCTGTTCCCTGAGAGGCGGGAACGAGATGCTGCGTCCGAACGCCGCACTACCATGTGACCGGACGTCCATTCAGACAAATAATCTGAGGTTTTGTTGCCGGCTTTCCGGTATTTATAACCTCCACCTGATCTAATCAGATGACGTCACCTGACCGAGGTTATATTTAGCCAGATAATGGCGTTTTTCCACACATGCTTCATGGCCGGCAATGCGACAAGATAGTTCCCATAAGCGTTCTAACGCAGCATCTCGTTCCCGCCTCTCAGGGAACAGGGTTACTGCAAAGTAACCCGAGACGATTTACTCAAAACAACTGTACGAAGTGTTGAATCTTTGATGCTGGAAAAATAAAACGAGAGACAAAGATCATTGGACTTCCGTGTTCTGAGTAAATAGTCAAAAAAAGATACGTGTCAAAACTTGTGGAACAATATGACCACACAGAGATATTATATTATATTATATTATATTATATTATATTATATTATATTATATTATATTATATTATTAGAGATGCCCTAGGTAAACGATCATAAAAGTAGACATTCTCTTTAGACGTTTGTACTTCAGAAGAGTACAAAAGTATTCACTTTCAAATTTACTTAAGTATTAAATGTAATGAGCTTGTATTACATTTACATTCAGCAGACGCTCTTATTATTTCATTACACATCTGAGCAGTTGAGGGTTAAGGGTCTTGCTCAAGGGCCCAACAGTGGCACCTTGGCGGTTGAACCTGGGATCTTCTGAACAGTAGTTCGATACCTTAACCACTGAGCTACCCCTGGCCCCTATTAGCTCACTGTCATAGTGTCGTTCTCTGGGGCCGAGGTCACCGAGGTGATCAAAAAGCTCCGTGGTGGTGGTGCCCCGGGGGTGGATGAGATCCGCCCGGAGTTCCTCAAGGCTCTGGATGTTGTAGCGCTGTCATGGTTGACACGTCTCTGCAACATTGCATGGACATCGGGGACAGTGCCTCTGGACTGGCAAACCGGGGTGGTGGTCCCCCTCTTCAAGAAGGGGGACCGGAAAGTGTGTTCCAACTACAGAGGGATCACGCTCCTCAGCCTCCCCGGGAAAGTCTATTCAGGGGTCCTGAAAAGGAGGGTCCGTCGGGTTAGTCGAACCTCGGATTCAGGAACAGTGGACCAGCTCTACACCCTTAGCAGGGTCCTGGAGGGGGCATGGGAGTTTGCCCAACCAGTCTATATGTGCTTTGTGGACTTGGAGAAGGCATTCGACCGTGTCCCTCGGGGAGTCCTGTGGGGGGTACTCCGGGAGTATGGGATATCGGAGTCCCTGCTAAGGGCTGTCCGGTCCCTGTACAACCGGTGTCGGAGCTTGGTCCGCATTGCCGGTAGTAAGTTGGACCTGTTTCCGGTGAGAGTAGGACTCCGACAGGGCTGCCCTTTGTCACCAATCCTGTTCATAATTTTTATGGACAGGATTTCTAGGCGCAGCCAGAGCGTTGAGGGGGTACAGTTTGGTGGGCTCAGGATTGGGTCACTGCTTTTTGCAGATGGCGTTGTTCTGTTGGCCTCATCATCCTGCGACCTACAGCTCTCACTGGATCGGTTCGCAGGCGAGTGTGAAGCGGCTGGGATGAGAATCAGCACCTCCAAATCTGAGGCCATGGTCCTCAGCCGGAAAAGGGTGGAGTGCCCTCTCAGGGTTGGGAGTGAGATCCTGCCTCAAGTGGAGGAGTTTAAGTATCTTGGGGTCTTGTTCACGAGTGAGGGTAAAATGGAACGGGAGATCGACAGGCGGATCGGGGCAGCGTCTGCAGTGATGCGGGCTCTGTATCGGTCCGTCGTGGTGAAGAAGGAGCTGAGCCAAAAGGCAAAGCTCTCAATTTACCGGTCGATCTACGTTCCTACCCTCACTTATGGTCATGAGCTGTGGGTAGTGACCGAAAGAACAAGATCGCGAATACAAGCGGCCGAAATGAGTTTCCTCCGCAGGGTGTCTGGGCTCTCCCTTAGAGATAGGGTGAGAAGCTCAGTCATCCGGGAGGGGCTCAGAGTAGAGCCGCTGCTCCTCCACATCGAGAGGAGCCAGATGGGGTGGCTTGGGCATCTATTTAGGATGCCCCCTGGACGCCTCCCTTGTGAGGTGTTCCGGACACGCCCCACCGGAAAGAGACCCCGGGGAAGACCCAGGACACGCTGGAGGGACTATGTCTCTGGGCTGGCCTGGGAACGCCTTGTGATCCCCCCGGAAGAGCTGGATGAAGTGGCCGGGGAGAGGGAAGTCTGGGCATCCCTGCTGAAGCTGCTGCCCCCGCGACCCAACCTCGGATAAGCGGAAGAAAATGGATGGATGGATGGATGGATGGATCTTCTCAAAGGACAATATGGAAATTAAACATATTTTAGAGAAGTCAATGTGCAGCTTGTATAACATAGATTTACTGTCCTCTGAAATATTGCCAAAAAAGCTAGCAACAAAAGTAAGTCTGGTAAGTACACCCAAAGTGATAACAGATGCTCATCTTTAACCATGCAAAGTCACATGTTCATCATGTTCATGTGTTTGTCAGTGCCAGTGGTTTGCCCTATTGAGCACTTGTGGGGCGTCCTCAAGCCGAAGATGGCAAAGCGTATAAGTATATACAGTATAAGTATAGTTTTGGCGGCATGGTGGTGTAGTGGTTAGCACTGTCGACTTGGGTCCAGGGTCCGGGTTTGATTACTACTCAGGCTTGATTCCCGTCTCTGTGTGCATGGAGTTTGCATGTTCTCCCCGTGCTTGGTGGGTTTCCTCCGGTTACTCCAGTTTCCTTCCACAGGAGGAATGTGAGGATGTGAGAATGGACGTGAAGCACCTGGAACATTCCTTATAAATCCTGGTGAGTAAACAGCTAACACAAGTATTTTCAATGAAAATTTTCAATGAAAATATTTTCAATATCTCTTTCACAGCACCAACACCACTAAAGAAGAGAAGTTGAATGGAGATAAAACAGGAGGTAAATGTCAACTTTTTAAATGTTTCAGAAGTATTAAATGTGTAACCATTGAATCCAAGATAGAAATTGAAACAAGGCTGGAAATATTTCACTTTACCTATTTTTAATCCAGAATATATTGAATCCACTAGAATATACAAGATTTTCCAGTAACTAAAGTAAAAAAATGATATAGTTGATAGTAATGCGTAAATAAAGTTGGGTATCATTTTTATACAAGGGACAAAGACATGTACAAGGGACATTCAAGTCAAAGCGGGTCTTTTGATTGTGCAGAATAACAGAACACACTTATTAGGGTAAAAGCTCCCTTTATTTCTCTCTATATTTCTGTCTCTATATATGAGGTTGTGCATTGTTCTGTAAGAGCAAAACGACTTTGGTGATCAAAGCAGTCCGTTTTTTGTAAAAGCATTCCACTGAAATGTTCACCGGAATTTTACCAGCAATGGGCTCTGTAAAATCAAATCAGTTTTACGTCTTCGTTTCAGAGAATTTTCATCACAAGTCCTGCTTTGACTTGAACACCACTTATAGATCAGTGTGATGATGCATATAGTAACAGTCACACTTGTACTTACTTGCATACTATCATTCCTTTTTTAGGTGCCAGCTTATGGGATGGCGGTGTAAGCTCTGCAAGCTCTGCATCATCAAAAGGAATTTCGATCATTATGGAGTGAAGCATGGTACTGTTGATCAATGATATTCAGTGTCCTGTCTTCATTTAGACTGTTATTGCTTCTTTAAGACCTGAGAATGTCTGCACACACATTTGTATGGATCCCACAGTTTGCAGGAAACTGAAGTGTGAAGGTGTGCAATGTTTCAGATGTAAAATGTGACTGTGATTCTATTCTAATACAAAAGTCTACTTTCCACATATTTACTGTATAATACTTGTTGCAGACATATTGTTTGGGAGAGTGTTTTACTAATGAGATCAATTCAGCTCATTGTTTATGATCTTGTTACATGTCATTTGCAAAGTGAACCAGATTGAGTTTAGACGTCATGTCTTGTCAAATTTGGCAAATAAATGTTTAATTAAAATGGTAATGTGTGTATTGTGCCTTTGTTTATAATTAGATATGTCATTAGATACATTGACCTAAATAAAAAAAAATAGTGTAACATATTAATTCTGTGATAGACCAGTATGAATTAAATTAATTTAAAATAAGTAAATGTAGCACATTTGTTTGTTAAATAATAGTCTAATTTTCAGTTTCTTCTACCTTCCATTTCAATCATATCTACTCAATGTCATGTCTATTCTTGCAGGGAGACGCAGACGCAGGCTTTCAATCACACGAAGTGTTCTTTATTGACTTTGTTTCCCACACCCCAACAGTTCCCGTGAAAACACACAGAAAATAGCAGCGGGAGCTCCGAACGCCTAAAGGCGAAAAAGGGGTCCTCGTGTCCGCTGTCCACGGCCCACGGAGTCCGAGCTGTGAATCGATTCAGTCCTGGTTCACAAGAAAATAAGGAGGATGTAAAAACACAAGCACGTAGAGAACTCACATAAGCACATAAGCGGGTTGTTGCATAACGGTGAACGAACAGGTGGCTACGGGGTCGGCTGGTTTATATAGGAACACACACTAGGAATACACAGGTGAATCTACTTGGTGGTGATTGTGATTGACATACAGACAGACACACTAGGGGGAGACAGAGTGTCGGCTCAGTAGTCCGGAGAGCCGGATCTTCTTCCCTGAGGCCGTGGTGGTTCCGATGTTACAGTACCCCCTCCCCCAGTACCGACCTCCTGAGGGAGGTGAAGGCGCCCCCCCCTCGTTTTCGGAGGGAGCGTGAGCTCACCTGTCTGCCGCACCTGCCGACGGGGGGGGGGCGACCCGGCGGTCGCGGAGCCGGGCGATCCGGTCTTGCCCTGTGGAACTCCGTGACTAGCTCCCGGCTCAGTATGCTCCGGGCCGGGACCCAGCTCCGCTCCTCCGGGCCGTACCCCTCCCAATCGACCAGGTACTGCAACGCCCCCGCTCTCCTCCGAGAGTCCAGGAGTTCTTTGACTCGGAACGCGGGGGCGCCCCCTATGTCCACTGCCCCAGGGAGTGAGGGTTCTGCTGCTCCTTCGTCCAACAGACCCCGGACCACTGGCCTGAGAAGAGAGATGTGAAACACAGGGTTAATACGTAAATGTGCAGGGAGGGACAGTTTAAATGATACCGGATTTACTTGTGCCGTTATGGGAAACGGCCCGATGAATCTAGGAGAGAGCTTTTTGCAGGGGAGGTTAAGGTGGAGGTCCCGTGTCGAGAGCCACACCCGATCGCCTACCTGGAGCGGAGCGCTTTCCCGTCGCCGCCTATCGGCATATTTTGAGAACCGCTGCACTGCTCTGGAAATTTTTGTGTGTGCGTCTTCCCACACATTCTCCGCCTTTTTAAACCACTCATCCACCACAGGTACATCGGTGGGAGTGGCATCCCAAGGACATAGCGGAGGTTGATAACCTAATATGCACTGAAACGGCGTGAGGCCGGTAGAGGAGTGGCAGAGGGAATTTTGTGCATATTCCGCCCAGATAAGACAATCAGCCCATTCATGTTGTCGGCTACTACAATATGCTCGAAGATATCTCCCGAGTTCCTGAACAGTCCGCTCTGCCTGTCCATTAGACTCGGGGTGATAGCCCGACGTTAGGCTAACTGTGGTCCCCAACTTCTGGAAGAACGCTTTCCAGACCTTGGCGATAAATTGGGGCCCACGATCGGAAATAATATCTTCGGGGATGCCGTAGTGGCGAAACACAGAAGTGAATAGGGTTTCTGCTACCTGGAGGGCTGACGGAAGAGAGCAAAACGGGATAAACTTGCATCCCTTAGAGAATCTATCTATTACCACGAGAACCGTGGTGTACCCGTTCGAAACCGGCAGATCCGTGACAAAGTCCACTGCGATATGGGACCACGGTCTGTTCGGCACCGGGAGGGGCATTAATTTACCAACGGGTAAGCAACGCGGGCTTTTCGTGGTCGCACATGTGGCACAAGACAGAACGATCTTTTTCACGGTTTCTTGGATTTTGGGCCACCAGAACTTTGGTTCTAACAGGTGGTAGGTGCGTGCAACGCCGGGGTGTCCAGATGCTAGGCTCGTATGAGCTTCGATCGTCACTCGTTCTCTAAGCGACTCTGGCACATAGGTTCGATTCGGAGGGCAGCTCCTAGGCACGGGGTTGGACCGTGCCCACTGAGCTATCTCCGCCTCGAGATCCCACATAACCGGGGCCACTACGAGTGACGATGACAAAATTGGTTCCGGATTTGTAATTGGTTCCGGCGACGGATAGTAGCGTGATAGCGCGTCCGCTTTAATGTTCTTTGAGCCGGGGCGATACGTGATAATGAACTTGAAACGCGTGAAAAAGAGCGCCCAGCGGGCTTGACGTGAATTCAGTCTCTTCGCCTGTTGGAGGTACTCGAGATTCCGATGGTCAGTGAGTACCGTAAATGAGTATTTTGCCCCCTCCAGCCAGTGCCGCCATTCCTCTAATGCCGCTTTTACTGCTAGCAGTTCTCTGTTACCGATATCGTAATTTCGCTCGGCAGGTGTTAATTTCCTAGAAAAAAAAGCGCAGGGGTAAAGTTTCTCGGGGTGGCCATGGCGTTGTGACAGCACTGCTCCTAACCCTACCTCGGACGCATCGACCTCTACTAAAAAGGGCTTGTCAGGGTTCGGTAATTTTAAGATAGGTGCTGATGTACTGTAAATGCAGTTTTGAGACGCGCAAACGCTTCACGCACTTCGCCTGGGAACTCGCGGAGGCGTTTCGGCTTACCTGTCAGTAGTGAGGTGAGCGGTGCTGCTACCATGCTGAAGCCCCGAATGAACCGCCTATAAAAGTTAGCAAACCCCAAGAATCTTTGTAGCTCCTTCACTGTCGTGGGTTCTGGCCATTGTTGCACCGCCGCAACCTTGGACTTCTCCATCTCGACCCCCCGTGGCCCTATGCGATAGCCGAGGAATGCCACCTCCCGCTGATGAAATGCGCATTTCTCTGCCTTCACATAGAGCACGTGTTCGCTCAGGCGCTGAAGGACGGCGGTCACATGACTGACGTGCTCCGAATATGACCGCGAATAAACCAAGATGTCATCTAGGTAAATTATAACGAAACGGTTATACATATCCCGGAACACGTCATTCATGAACCCCTGAAACACCGCAGGTGCGTTTACCAGTCCATATGCCATCACATTATACTGGTAATGCCCAGATGTCGTGCTAAACGCAGTCTTCCATTCGTCACCCTTACGCACACGAACGAGGTTATATGCGCTGCGGAGGTCGAGTTTGGTGAAAATGGAGGCGCCCTGGAGCTGATCGATTGCGGCCGGGACCAGGGGCAGTGGGTGCTTGTATTTTATTGTGACTGCATTGAGCCCCCTATAATCAATACAGGGACTTAAGCCCCCCCCCCTTTTTTCTCTATGAAAAAAAAACCCGCCGAGGCTGGCGACGTGGACCTGCTGATGAGCCCCTGCTGGAGTGCCTCACTCACGTATTCCTCCATCGCCCCGGTCTCAGCCACGGAGAATGGATAAATACGTGAGCAAGGAGGTGCTTTCCCCGGCAACAGCTCAATCGCGCAGTCCCACGGGCGATGAGGGGGAAGTCGCGCTGCTGCCCTAACACTAAATACATGTTTAAAACTCGCATACTCAGATGGCACGTTAATTCTTTGTTGGGCTTTCGGACTTTCTACGGTGGTGGTTTGGACCGCCAACATGGGCGGTTTACATGATTTGGCGCATCTAGGGGACCATGATAGGATACTTGACTGATTCCAATCGAAATTAGGGTTATGAGCACAAAGCCATGGGAGACCGAGCACGACGGAATGACCAGACTGAGGTAGCACGAAGAATTTTAGCTCCTCCGTGTGGTCAGGGAAGGTTAATCGCAGGGGCGCAGTGATAGATTTAATAGGCGATTGGTCTAATTCACGGCCATCTAGAGCTTTCACTGTTATCGGCTGTGGAAGCTTCGACACAGGAACTCGCAGTGAGGAAACCAGAGCAGAGGAGATGAAATTGCCAGCCGCCCCTGAATCTATTAAAGGGAAGACAGACAAAACATTATTAACATGGGACAATTGAGCAGGTACACAGAAAGGGTGATGTGTGCGGGGCGGTGTATGTGGTGTTACTTTTAGTAATGGGCAGTCCTTAATTAGGTGATTGTCCCCGGCACAGTACAAACACAGTCGAGATGTGATTCTCCTTCTTCTCTCTGCTCCCGAGAGGCGGGAAGAGTTAACGTCCATCGGCTCTGGACGCGCCGTTTCTCCCAAGTCATGTGGAGGCTTGCGGCGAGTGTCATACTGACGAGGTGGGGTTGCCCTGGCCGCTGTACGTGGGCGTTGGCTGCGGAGGTGCTGGTCGAGTGAGATGGCTAGGATGATGGTCTCTTCCAGCGATAGATTGGCGTCCCGGCAGGCCAACTCAAGCTGGATCTCGGGCTGGAGTCCGTCTCGGAACCTGGCGAGCAGACTCCTCTCGCACCAGCCACTCTCCGCGGCCATGACGCGAAACTTGATGGCGTATTCCGCCACGGGCATAGCCCCTTGCCTGAGCCTCATGAGGCGCTGTTCTCCGTAGCGTCCGTGATCGGAGTGATCGAACACTGCCTTCATGGCCTCCACGAAACGAGGATACCGGGATGTGAGCTCCCCGCCCTCGCTCCAGACGGCCGCCGCCCCCTCCATCGCGGGACCTGTGAGCTGTTGAATGACAAACCTGATGCGTTGTGCTTCCGTCATGTCGGGATAATCCGCCAGGTACAGCTCACAGGCCAAGAGGAATCGTTTGCAGCCCTCTGGATCACCGGCGTACCTCTCGGGTGGGGTGGCGCGCGGCGGGGACGGTGTGGCACGTCTCGTAGCACCCGATGTAGAGGGGTCGGGGATGGCGAGGTGTCTGACGCAGTGCGCCATGTCGCTCACTGCTCGTGCCAGGCCTTCGATCTCCTTCTGCTGCTTTTCGATACACCTCCGCAGGTGTCTATCGCTCGGCAGCGGAATGCCTGCTGCGTCTGGGGAGGTTCGTTCATCTGTCATGTCTATTCTTGCAGGGAGACGCAGACGCAGGCTTTCAATCACACGAAGTGTTCTTTATTGACTTTGTTTCCCACACCCCAACAGTCCCCGTGAAAACACACAGAAAATAGCAGCGGGAGCTCCGAACGCCTAAAGGCGAAAAAGGGGTCCTCGTGTCCGCTGTCCACGGCCCACGGAGTCCGAGCTGTGAATCGATTCAGTCCTGGTTCACAAGAAAATAAGGAGGACGTAAAATCACAAGCACGTAGAGAACTCACATAAGCACATAAGCGGGTTGTTGCATAACGGTGAACGAACAGGTGGCTACGGGGTCGGCTGGTTTATATAGGAACACACACTAGGAATACACAGGTGAATCTACTTGGTGGTGATTGTGATTGACATACAGACAGACACACTAGGGGGAGACAGAGTGTCGGCTCAGTAGTCCGGAGAGCCGGATCTTCTTCCCTGAGGCCGTGGTGGTTCCGATGTTACACTCAATTATTTTACTCATTTTCACTTAGGGTAACCTTGCATTAACTTCTGATTTTCATTACATTTACTCAATTTTGTACATTATTGTACTAAAAAAAAGTTATTCAGGTCTACTTATTTTTTTTACTGACTTGTACTCAATTCATGAAGTATATTTTACCAGATTTTTTTAATTTTTAGATTTATATTGGTATTTTTAAGTGTAAAAATGTTTCACCAAAAAAATTGAGTACAGCACAGTTTTATTTTTTAGAGTGTAATGACAATGTGCCAGCACGTTCACCTGACTTGACACCTTGAGATGTTTTTCTATGGGGCTTTGTGAAAGGACTGGTTTTTTCCCTCCTCTTCCTACAAGCCTAGTGGAACTCAAGCAAACTATTCTGCAGTGTGTTTGGCAGGACCTGGACTACCGACTTGATGTGCGTCATTTCACAGGCAGTGCACATATTGAACATTTGTGAAATCGGTTATAAAATCTATATGTGTTTGAATATGTTGTTGGAGTTTCGATAAATAAATTATTATCAATATGAATCCTATTTAATTTTGTTTGCCTAGGACATATAGTTACTCAGATCTATGAAATCAATGATCAAAAAGGGTAGGGGGCAAGGGTAGGGTAGGGATCATATATATTTTCCCAGTGTTGTTATTTATAGTAAATACCTGGTGTCATGTTTGAAATATGTTTGACGCAAGTGCTGCATGACAAATCGCTTTGACGAGGATGGAAATTATTATGGGAATTATTAAGTCATACTGTATGCATTGACCTTTACAGTTATCAGATCTTATCTGAGTCGAAAATTTCTTATTTTTCCCCCCGAACATCTCACTTAAGTCAATTTACGATCACTCTTGTTTTATTTTGTCCAATCCGCACTATACAGTATTTGAATGTAGAGAAATGAAAAGCATAATGGCTTATTTTATTTAATTTGTGTTATTCTACAGCATTATATGTATATTCCCAATCAATGTAGTTGACATATTTAGTTGATTAATTTCTTTTATATAATGTACATGTACAGTATGCATTTAAGCAGAATAGAAATGATTTATTCTATTTATTATCTATTACCAGAGGTGTCAAGTAACGAAGTACAAATACTTCGTTACCTTACTTAAGTAGAAATTTTGGGTATCTATACTTTACTGGAGTAATTATTTTTCAGCCAACTTTTTACTTCTACTCCTTACATTTTCATGCAATTATCTGTACTTTCTACTCCTTACATTTTAAAAATAGCCTCGTTACTCCTATTTTATTTCAGCTTGTCATTCAAAAAACAAAAAAACAACAAAAAAAAAAACATCTGGATAAATCGCGCCATCTGGATGGAGCGAATTCGATTGTAGTTGGATGAGAAGTATAAACATACTATTCCGACACCCTATTGGTTGGTACGCGATCCGTCGCACCTGCATATGGCGTCACATCACACACTCCAGCAAGGACGTTTGAATAAAATAGCATTCTATCTCACCTATGCGGTTTGACTCACTGTGAGATGGGGTGTTATATCCCTATATCACCTACGCGCAGTGGCCGTAAGTGTGAGGGTTGCCCACTAGAGGGCAATGTTTGAGTTGTAGTTTTGTTCATAGACTCAGTTTCCCAGAAGGCACCTCAGTCAGGTGACATGGATGCCCACCTGAACTGAGGAAGCTCATTAGCCTTGGTATAAATATCTGTTTGTTCTGGGAAACTGGGTCGAGCATTAATTTCTGTTCTGTTATGTGGGTTTTGTTTTCTTCTGGTTTTAGTTTGGTTTAATTATAGTTGGCCTTTTGATTTCTGGAGCTCTTTAAGTTAAGTTGGTTTATATTAAGATGTCCTTGTCTTTGTGTCTCCTAGCAGGATTAGCCTCTAGGAGAATTAGCCTTTTGTGTTTACCCTCATGTGTAAGTGACCCCCATTGCATGTTTAGTTATTAGTCTGTATAAATACTAATGAGGGTGCTACTAACATGTTTAGATCTTAGTCTGTCTAGTCTTCGAGTCTTTCTAGTCTCCTTGTCTGCTTAGATCGTAGTCTGTTTAGGTACTAACCCGTTTAGCCACTAACCTTTAGAGTTCTTAGTCTGTTTCACACCTAGTCTGCTGTGTACCTTGTCTGTTCATCCCTTGGTTCTTAGGCTACTGGCCTGTTTAGCAGCTGGTCTGTTTAACTACTAGCTAGCTTAGCAGCCAATGGGCGTAACAGCTAGTCGACCTAGCCAAGCCTGTCTTGTGTTTGTTTATCCCTTGCATGCATAGTCCCTAGTGTTTAGTCTGTTAGGCTGTTTAGTGTGTCTTGTCTTGTCCAGTTTGTATCCCATGTCTGTATTGTGTATCAGTGTATGTAATCCCTAGTCTTATGTCTTAGTGTTTATGAGTTCTGTTGATAGCTTGCTCCAAGTTTAAGCCAACTTCCTTTGTTCATGGTTTGTTTGTTTGGTTTATTATTAAAGACTGCATACCCTCTGCCTCTATGCCTCCACACCATGCCCACAGTCCTACATCTAACAGATCGTGACAGTAAGTAGGGTTCACCGCAAGTTTTTGCGTTGTGATTACGCTTCCATCTTTCCGCGTGAAAAATTAAACGTTTAATTTTTTTTTTGGCGGTCCTCGCGGAAGCTTGCAGACCTTGCAGAACTTCGCGGCAGCTCACGGTGCCTAACATCGCATCTCACCGTGAGCCAAACCGCACAGGTGAGATAGGGGTATAGTGTTGTGATACTGTAAGTACACGAAGATGTCTGTGATAGAGACTCAAGATTCGAGCGAAATGTCACAACCAAGCACCAGAGAGGAAGGTAACAGCACCAGGAAGATAACAGGAATGATATATATATATATATATATATATATATATATATATATATATATATATATATATATATATATATATTACAAAAATTAGGATTAATCATTTATTCTGACAGCACTAATGTTTATAGTAGACAACCATATAAGGGTAATTGTTACTAAACCTGCCCTGGGTGCACTAATTTTCTTGTATGTTGCCCTCACAGATTCCTGCAGCTAAGCTTGGATGTACATTTACATTCCAATAAAGGTTACTGATGACATGCCTCTGAAGTTGGACTTTTTGCACCGTTAAAATACTTATAGGCAACTAGTTATCATATCTTCTTCTCCATAAAACATGTTAATGCTCAGTAGTACACATATATGGTTCTTTAATGTATTTGCATTGGACTAAAATGCATCCCTTTTCAATTGCCATATACAGTATCCCAAATCACTATGGCCGTAAAAAAATACAACAAAAAAACAACACATTTTTCTTTCTGTTTTTTATGAGGTGTTAGTGTACAGTAGTATATAGGCCCGTGGCACAGCCTAAGCTTTTATCCTTAATGCTTTTCCCCCCCTTACATTACTTTTATACTTTAAGTAGTTTTGAAACCAGTACTTTTACACTTTTACTTGAGTAAAAAGCTTGAGTTGATACTTCAACTTCTAAAGAAGTCTTTTTAAACTCTAGTATCTATACTTCTACTCAAGTAATGAATGTGAATACTTTTGACACCACTGTCTATTACTGTTTTTATTATCCATTTATTACGGTAGTTCATGATACAGATTTATTATACAGATTTCAGGTTATTTATTGATATATTGTTT